>JAPPVO010001186.1:0-15094 GCA_030407325.1 Camellia japonica | reverse complement strand
GCACTTTTGGCCGGTCGGCAATATTTTGTGCCGGCCAGCAGAATATTGTGCCGATGAAACTATTTTGCAGCCGGTGGCTTCCCCTTCCGGCGGTGGTGTTCCCAAAGCCTTGTTTAGGCCATATGAGTAGTTTTTTGGTCTTCATAGCTCAAGAAAGTGCAAGAAAGTGTATCTCTGACGCTCAACCGGCCTCCGTTTTGACCTCGGACCGCGTCTTCTGTGCGTGGCACTCAAATTCATGCAATGATGTATCCTTCTGTATCCTTTTGCCTTTTGCAAGATTCAAAAGTTGCCCCGTATGCGTTGCACGCGTTCATCGCACTATTTCGGTGCATTGCATCGCGCCGTCATGCGCCTCACAGTTGCATTGTTATGCACGTACTACACGCGTTGTAACACGCACCCCTTGCATTGTCATGCACATCTCTCATGAGTTGTCATTGCATTTTATTACAAGCATTGTCATGCATTTCAATACATACGTCGCCTCGCGCATCGTTCGCGTTGTCGTGCATTCCCTTACCATGCATTGTCATGCTTTCCAAAACACGTGCGTTGTTACGCATTTAAGTCCATTTGCATTGTCATGCATTTCAAAAGGAAAACATGCGTTGTTACGCATTCGAATTCATTCACATTATCATGCATTTCATTTTACATCCCTTGAGGTACGCGTGCCTCAAATCCTTGAGCATGCGTGTCTCATTTGCATCATTTTCCATTCCTTGAGGCATGCGTGTCTCATTTGCATCATTTTACAATCCTTGAGGCATGCGTGTCTCATTTGCATCATTTTCCATTCCTTGAGGCATGCGTGTCTCATTTGCATCATTTTACAATCCTTGAGGCATGCGTGTCTCATTTGCATCATTTTACATTCCTTGAGGCATGCGTGTCTCATTTGCATCATTTTACATTCCTTTGAGGCACGCGTGTCTCATGTGCATTGTCTTGCACCTTTAAGGCATGCGTGTCTCATTTACATATCATTTTACATTCCTTCATGGCATGCGTGTCTCACTTACATTGGCATACGTGTCTAATCTACATTGGCATGCGTGTCTCACTTGCATTGTGCATCGTTTTGCACAACGGTCTAGGAGACCTTAAATCCTTGGAGGGTGCGAAACCTTTACCGCATTGCACAACGGTCTAGGAGACCTTAAATCCTGGGAGGGTGCGAAACCTTTACGCATTGTCACGTCTAGGAGACCTTAAATCCTTGGAGGGTGCGAAACCTTTACCGCATTGCACAACGGTCTAGGAGACCTTAAATCCTTGGAGGGTGCGAAACCTTTACCGCATTGCACAACGGTCTAGGAGACCTTAAATCCTTGGAGGGTGAGAAACCTTTACCGCATTGTCACGGTCTAGGAGACCTTAAATCCTTGGAGGGTGCAAAACCTTTACCGCATTGTCACGGTCTAGGAGACCTTAAATCCTTAGAGGGTGCGAAACCTTTACCGCATTGTCACGGTCTAGGAGACCTTAAATCCTTGGAGGGTGCGAAACCTTTACCGCATTGCACAACGGTCTAGGAGAACTTAAATCCTTGGAGGGTGCGAAACCTTTACCGCATTGTCACTATCTAGGAGACCTTAAATCCTTGGAGGGTGCGAAACCTTTACCGCATTGCACAACGGTCTAGGAGACCTTAAATCTTTGGAGGGTGCGAAACCTTTACTGCATTATCATGCATCGCATTGTAAATACTGCATTGTCATGCATCGCATTGTAAATACCGCATTGTCATGCATCGCATTGTAAATACCGCATGTCATGCATCATTGTAAATGCCGCATGTCATGCATGCATTGTAAATACGCATTGTCATGCATCATGTATAGTGCATATGTCATGCATTTCAAAATGCAACAAAACATGCATCATTGTAGATATTGCATATGTCATGCATTTCATCGTAATATAGTGCATTGTCATGCATTTCCACTGTAAATATTGCATTTACATTCCATTGCATATTTGTAGATATTGCATTTTAGTTGCATGCATTCACTGCATCATCCTCCATCTATGGCTTGCGCCTTTCCTTGTTGAGCTTGGTCTGGTATGTGCTCATACTTTTCACGTCAAAACACAGTTCTGCATGTGTACGCGCCTATTCCACGCTGGTATGTTGGTTTGAGGGTTGCGGCATCTTTTCTGTGTCAGACGCGGCTTGTACGTGTACATGCCTTTCCTAGGCAAGATTTGGTTTGGCCCGCGTGCCATATCCGTTGTATCCATCTCCATTGCATTTTAGTTGCATGCATTCACTGCATCACCCTCCATCTATGGCTTGCGCCTTTCCTTGTTGAGCTTGGTCTGGTATGTGCCCTTACTTTTCACGTCAAAACACAGTTCTGCATGTGTACGCGCCTATTCCACGTTGGTATGTTGGTTTGAGGGTTGCGGCACCTTTTCTGTGTTAGACATGGCTTGTATGCGTACATGCCTTTCCTAGGCAAGATACGGTTTTGGCTGCACGCCATATCCATTGTAGATATTACATTGTAGTGTAATTGTTGCATCCGGTGTTAGGATCATTATTCTTTCCCCAGCGGGTCGTCACCCCACTTATGTCATTCCACCCAATACTCGTTCTTGTGTCGTCTACATTACTCATAGTTCTGCATGTGTGCGCGCCTATTCCACGCTGGTATGTTGGTTTGAGGGTTGCGGCACCTTTTCTATGGTAGACAGACTTGTTACTTCCATCAATCTATTTGACATTTGTGTGGTTTCGAACCGCTCATGATTGAATCATGATTCGATTGCATTGCATATCATTTGCATTGTTTATACATTGTTTTGTATATATTGCATATCATTTTGCATTCATTCTTGCATTGTCATGCATATTGCTAACAATATCATACCTGTTAAGTTGTTTTCTTTGCAGGCACGATATTGTATGTACGGCTCATTTGAGGCCGGTGCAACCGGACGAACCGGACAGGTATTATATCCTCCGTGTGAGACGTATCGAGAATTGCATAGTTCTCTTACATCCTTTCTGCATTGTAGTGTAGTTTGGTGTATGCTAGCTTAAAACTGTCGCATGCGTGCTTCGTTACAGCTTTCTTTGCATGATCATAAGTTATGCTCGGCTTCTTGCATTGTCTTGCATTTTGCCCCTGCCTTCGGGCGCATACCTTGTTTGTCTTGCATGATTGTCCAAGTCTTCGGCCTTGTCAAAAATGGGTCGTCTCTGGGCTTTGACATTCACTCCCGTCATTGTTATGACTTTCGAGTTCTGTCAAAGAGGGGCAACTGTAGACACCCCATTTTTGACCGTCCTCAAGACTTGGACGTCACCGTTGGAACACTCGGTGATTATCCATGTTTGTGTTCGTTTGGAGTTCCCGGAGGTCTCGGCTACGCGCCTTGCCTCAGGATCTCCGAACTCGACCGTTTTGTGTCTGGTTTTGCACCAAACACTTGTGTTTTGCCTTGGAGGGGCAGGGAATGCCTTGTGAGGCATCCCCACACATCACCGGCCGTGGCTTGAGGCCACCGGCTGTTGTTTGTGTCCATCGGCCATATATTTGGCCGACCGGCACTCTTTTTGGCCGACCGGCCATCAATTTTGTCAAAATGACAATTTTGGCCAGCCGACTACTGTTCATCTGCTTTTAGCAGATATTTTGTGCCAGCTGTGATAGCTGGCACCCACCCCATTCCCCTCCATACACGTGTATGGAGGGATTTCCCTCTTGAATGGCTTGTTTTGGAAGCCTTACAAGAGGGAATTGCCTATATAGGAGAGCTTCTTCTCTTGACATTAGGGTTAGACATTTTAGACAGCTTTTGTAAAGCTTGAGTTCTAGGGTTAGGGTTTGATACATATTCTATCTCTATAAGTGTGTGTTTTGTCCCACTTTTGCTCACAAACACACACTAACACACCATCTCTTGGACTTGAGACCCTTGGAGGGTTGTTTTAGTGTTTTGGAGCTGGATTTAAGCCAAGGAAGGCTGTTGGAGCATTGTTTGTGAAGGAGGGCTTCAAGGGTAAGAAACTTCCCTTTTATTCCCCATTTTTGCATTGCTTTTCTACCTATCTTAGAACTGTTTTTGTGCTTAGTGTATAATACAAAAAAGTTCTTTTTTAGCCCTCTTGATTGTTTGTTAAGAGTGTTTTGTGGTTTGGGTTTGTTTGACCCCTCCTAGGCCTTGTAAGGCTCCTTTTTGTGCTATTTTTGGTGAGCTCCGAGACTTTGGTGCTTGGGCCTCCTCACCACTGAAATCTTGAGGGATTTCAGTGGTGAGGATGGTGCCTTGAAGTCTCAAGAAGGAGAGGGCCACCCCCTCTCCTTGTTGTCCTTGAAAAGGGCACTTTTTGGCCTCTTGAGGGAGCATCATGCTTGAGTGTTTGTTGATCATGCCTTGGCTGCATTTCATGCTTATATTGCCATAATATAACATTGTTGTGTGTTGGTTTTGGTACACCATGCATGCTTAGCATACCTACCATGTAATGCCATGTTATTGCCTTAATATGCCTTAGGTTGTTAGCCTTCATTCTAGCATGTTTTAGGCTTAACCTTGTGAAGGTTTTGTGTTTATTTTGCCATGTTTAAGGTCTGTCCATGTTTGTTTGAGTCGATCTTGGCATGCATTACATAGCTCCTTTGTATTGTGGCTTGTTGGCCTCAAGTATGTGAATGTGTAGCATGCATTGCTTGCATCACTTAAGTGGTTTGGAACCACCCTACATGTCATTTCAGTCCCTAAGACATGCTTGTATGCTTGCCTTGGACGCCTCTTTGAAGCTTTGAAAGCTTGCCTTGTATGCCCTATGTTTTGACCATTGTGCATGCCTTTGAATTTGAGTCATTTAGATGCCATTTAAGTGGTCTTTTGGCCTTGTTTTAACATGCTAAAAATCTGTTTTTAGTTGTTTAATGCATGCCATGTTTGCCTTGCTAAGTGTAGTTCAATGCATCATTAGCTTGCTTTGAATTCTTGGCCATTTTGCATGCTTTGCTTGCTTTGTTAGTTGGTTTGGCACCTCCTATAGCATGATTTTCAAAGCTTCATTTGCATGCCATTAGTCCATGTTTGTCCCTTTTAAATGTGTTTAAAAGTTGCTTCATTATGCTTAAGTCTTGAACCATGTATCTATGCGTGTTTGCATGAGCATTCGCCTTCATGAACTTAGCATTTTGGCCACTGTTTTGGGCCTATTTAGAGCTGCCTAAATCATGTTTAAGTCCATCTTTTCATTAGTTTGCATTGCCTCATGCTTGCTTGTATGCTTGCATAAGTGCCTTGCCATGCCATGTTGCATCCTTAGCTTGCATGCCTAGGTTGCATTGCATCTTGCATGCATGCTTTGTCCCTTGATTAGTGATAGGGATTGGGCTTTGGTTTGTTTGTTTGCATTGCATTTCATTTGAAATGAAAGATGCACACTTGGCCTCTTGGGCCATCACGCATTCAAATGCGCGATTGGTGGTCCAAGAACCAAGGACCATGCCCCTTTGAGTTGTACACATGATAAGAGGCTTGGTTGGTGCATACATTGCTTGAATTGTATTGCATGCATGCTATGCCTTGCCCTCTGCTGCTGTCAATTGCAGGTTCTGCAGGCATTCTTGGCCGGCCGGCAATCAATATTAGTGCCGACCGGCAATGTATTGGTGGCCGATAGCCTCATTTCCAGCCGATGGCCATATCTAGCTGCCGGTGGCTATTCTACTCAGCCGGTGGTGTCCCCCAATGTCCAGAGAGGCATCCCTGAGGCTTTGGCAGTCTTTGGAGGGGCAGAGCAGGGAAAACAGAGGCAGACTATGCATGGCAGTGCAATTCCGAGCAGGACCCGAGCATGCGTTGCATCAGGCTCTCCTCCCGAGGCGGTTTACTGTTTTTCCTAGTTTAGTTAGTTGTTAACTAATTAGGCAATTTGTAATATTTAATTAGCTTGCGTAGTTAATTAATTTGTATTATTCTTTTAGTCCCTCCGAGCGAGGGCGAATCTGTAATAAGTGTGGGTGCGTGTGTGTGCATGTCTTCCAATCCCCACTTCTTTCTTCCCTTTTATTTACCTGCTTATGATGGTAGATTAGGGCACGTCTAAATTAGCATACCTTATGCTATGCATGCGTGCATCCATGCATTTGTCTTGCATGCACCAGGCTCGGTACATCATACAAACTGCATTGTATTTTCAATTCCAAATTGAATACGTGATAATTGTAGCATTTCACATGCCATTTTAGGGTTAGCCGAGCCTACTCTAACTGCATCCTTGCATGTGTTGCATTAGCCACTTAACATGAACTAGGACATGCATATTTGCTAACTAGTTTATTGTTTTGGCATGGAGTGCAATGTAAGTATTTATGCTTTAGCATCTCGCATGCGTGTGAATGTTAACATGACAGCATGATTACCATGTGGCTAAATGCTTATATGAGATAAACTGCCTGATTGCCTGTGGGTGAAGGTTGGATTGTTTGAGTTGGAAAAACTCGTTGAAATCCGTGTTTTAGCCTACTTGCGAGTAGCAAATTCCAAAGCATTTTCAAAACAAACGGATATGCAATGCTTGTTTCCAAATTAGGCAATCTAGTCTATACTTGTTTGCTGTGCGCATAACATAGTAAATCTAGGCTAATAACCGGAACAAGAACACATAATGTTTTCAAAATCGGATATCATGATTAGTAGAGGCCGGTCTTCAGACCGGGCGAAAGGGGGTGCTCATAGCTGACCTTCCCCGATCGTAACCAAGCTCCCGAGCCAAGACAACTTTGGTAATGACGGACACGTGGCCTTTGGTACCGAGTCAGGGTTTCCTAAATTTCCCCATTAAAAAATATTTAGCTGGCGACTCTGTATCTGGCAAAGCAGTCCATGTTTGGCATTTCTTTTCAAAATCTGTTTTTTTTTCTCAAAACGATTTGCCAGAGTTGGACTCTTTGGTTCAGATTAAAAACCGCAACAAACAAAAAGGGAGTTCGAACTGTAGCATGAGGCCCACGGGCGCGTCTACACCCTGTTTTGTGCAGTTCACACTCGCGCTATTTTGCGCGTCGCACTGTTTTGTGCAGTTTATCACTCGCGCTATTTTGCGCGTCGCACTGTTTTGTGCAGTTTATCACCCCCGCTATTTTGCGCTTCGCACTGTTTTGTGCAGTTGACACTCGCGCTATTTTACGCGTCGGACTGTTTTGTGCAGTTTATCACTCGCGCTATTTTGCGCTTCGCACTGTTTTGTGCAGTTCACACTCGCGCTATTTTGCGCGTCGCACTGTTTTGTGCAGTTAACACTCGCGCTATTTTGCGCGTCGCACTGTTTTGGCATTTTATCACTCGCGCTATTTTGCGCGTCGCACTGTTTTGTGCAGTTTATCACTCCCGCTATTTTGCGCGTCGCACTGTTTTGAGTGGTTTATCACTCGCGCAATTTTGCGCGTCGTACTATTTTGTGCAGATTACCACTCGCGCTGTTTTGCGCGTTGCACTGTTTTGTGCAGTTCACACTCGCGCTATTTTGCGCGTCGCACTGTTTTGTGCAGTTCACACTCGCGCTATTTTGCGCGTCGCACTGTTTTGTACAGTTTATCACTCGCGCTGTTTTGCGCGTCGCACTGTTTTGTGCAGTTTATCACTCCCGGTATTTTGCGCTTCGCACTATTTTGTGCAGTTGACACTCGCGCTATTTTGCGCGTCGGACTGGTTTGAATAGTTTATCACTCGCGCTATTTTGCGCTTCGCACTGTTTTATGCAGTTCACACTCGCGCTATTTTGCGCGTCGCACTGTTTTGTGCAGTTCACACTCGCGCTATTTTGCGCGTCGCACTGTTTTGTCCAGTTCACACTCGCGCTTTTTGGCGCATCGCACTGTTTTGTGCAGTTTATCACTCGCGATATTTTGCGCGTCCCCTTGTTTTGTGCAGTTTATCACTCACGCTATTTTGCGCATCGCACCGTTTTGTGCAGTTCACACTCGCTCTATTTTGGGGGTCGCACTGTTTTGTACAGTTTATTACTCGCGCTGTTTTGCGCGTCGCACTGTTTTGTGCAGTTTATCACTCCCGGTATTTTGCACTTCGCACTATTTTGTGCAGTTGACACTCGCGCTATTTTGCGCGTCGGACTGGTTTGAATAGTTTATCACTCGCGCTATTTTGCGCTTCGCACTGTTTTATGCAGTTCACACTCGCGCTATTTTGCGCGTCGCACTGTTTTGTGCAGTTCACACTCGCGCTATTTTGCGCGTCGCACTGTTTTGTGCAGTTTATCACTCGCGCGATTTTGCGCGATGCACTGTATTGTGCAGTTCACACTCGCGCTATTTTTCGCGTCGCACTGTTTTGTACAGTTTATTACTCGCGCTGTTTTGCGCGTCGCACTGTTTTGTGCAGTTTGTCACTCCCGGTATTTTGCGCTTCGCAATTTGTGCAGTTGACAGTCGCGCTATTTTGCGCGTCGGACTGGTTTGAATAGTTTATCACTCGCGCTATTTTTCGCTTCGCACTGTTTTATGCAGTTCACACTCGCGCTATTTTGCGCGTCGCACTGTTTTGTGCAGTTCACACTCGCGCTATTTTGCGCGTCGCACTATTTTGTGCAGTTTATCACTCGCGCTATTTTGCGCGTCGCAATGTTTTGAGCAGTTTATCACTCCCGCTATTTTGCACGTCGCACTGTTTTGGGCAGTTTATCACTCACGCTATTTTGCGCGTCGCACTGTTTTGCGCAGTTTATCACTCACGCTATTTTACGTGTCGCACTCTTTTGTGCAGTTTATCACTCGCACTGTTTTGCGCGTCGCACTGTTTTGTGCAGTTTATCACTCCCGCTCTTTTGTGCTGCGCACTGTTTTGTGCAGTTTATCACTCGCGCTATTTTGCGCGTTGCACAGTTTTGTGCAGTTTATCACTCCCGCTATTTTGCGCGTCGCACTGTTTTGGGCAGTTTATCACTCGCGCTATTTTGCGCGTTGCACTGTTTTGCGCAGTTTATCACTCGCGCCATTTTTCGCGTCGCACTATTTTGTGCAGTTTATCACTCGCGCTGTTTTGCGCGTTGCACTGTTTTGTGCAGTTTATCACTCCTGCTATTTTACGCGTCGCACTGCTTTGTGCAATTAACTCTCGCGCTATTTTGCGCGTCGCACTGTTTTGTGCAGTTCACACTCGCAGTATTTTGCGCGTCGCGCTGTTTTGTGCAGTTCAAACTCGCGCTATTTTGCGCGTTGGACTGTTTTGTGCATTTTATCACTCGCAGTATTTTGCGCTTCGCACTGTTTTCTGCAGTTCACACTCGCGCTATTTTGCGCGTCGCACTGTTTTGTGCAGTTAACAGCCGCGCTATTTTGCGCGTCACACTATTTTGTGCAGTTCACACTATCGCTGTTTTGCGCCTCGCACTGTTTTGTGCAGTTCACACTCGTGCTATTTTGCGCGTCGCACTGTTTTGTGCAGTTCACACTCGCGCTATTTTGCGCGTCGCACTGTTTTCTGCAGTTTATCACTCGCGCTATTTTGCGCGTCGCACTGTTTTGTGCTGTTTATCACTCCCGCTACTTTCCGCTTCGCACTGTTTTGTGCAGTTGACACTCGCGCTACTTTGCGCGTCGGACTGTTTTGTGCAGTTGACACTCGCGCTACTTTGCTCGTCGCACTGTTTTGTGCAGTTCTCACTCGCGCTATTTTGCGCGTCGCACTGTTCTCTGCAGTTTATCACTCGCGCTATTTTGCGCGTCGCACTGTTTTGTGCAGTTCACACTCGCGCTAGTTTGCGCGTTGCACTGTTTTGTGCAGTTCCCACTCGCACTACTTTGCTCGTCGCACTGTTTTGTGCAGTTTATCACTCGCGCTATTTTGCGTGTCGTACTGTTTTGTGCAGTTTATCACTCCCGCTATTTTGCGCTTCGCAATATTTTGTGCAGTTGACACTCGCGCTGTTTTGCGCGTCGGACTGTTTTGTGCAGTTTATCACTTGCCCTATTTTGCGCTTCGCACTGTTTTGTGCAGTTTCACTCGCGCTATTTTGCGCGTCGCACTGTTTTGTGCAGTTAACTCTCGCGCTATTTTGCACGTCGCACTGTTTTGTGCAGTTCACACTCGCGCTATTTTGCGCGTCGCACTGTTTTCTGCAGTTTTATCACTCGCGCTATTTTGCGCGTCGCACTGTTTTGTGGTGTTTATCACTCCCGCTATTTTGCTCTTCGCACTATTTTGTGCAGTTGACACTCGCGCTACTTTGCGCGTCGGACTGTTTTGTGCAGTTTATCACTCGCGCTATTTTGCGCTTCGCACTGTTTTGTGCAGTTCTCACTCGCGCTATATTGCGCGTCGTACTGTTTTGTGTAGTTAACTCTCGCGCTATTTTGCGCGTCGCACTGTTTTGTGTAGTTCACACTCGCAATATTCTTGGCCGTCGTACTGTTTTGTGTAGTTCACACTCGCGCTATTTTGCGCGTCGCACTGTTCTGTGCAGTTTATCACTCGCGCTATTTTGCGCGTCGCACTGTTTTGTGCAGTTCACACTCGCACTATTTTGCGCGTGGCACTGTTTTGTGCAGTTCCCACTCGCGCTATTTTGCGCGTCGCACTGTTTTGTGCAGTTTATCACTCACGCTATTTTGCGCGTCCTACTGTTTTGTGCAGTTTATCACTCCCGCTATTTTGCGCTTCGCACTGTTTTGTGCAGTTGACACTCGCGTTGTTTTGCGCGTCGGACTGTTTTGTGCAGTTTATTACTCGCGCTATTTTGCGCTTCGCACTGTTTTGTGCAGTTTACACTCGCGCTATTTTGCGCGTCGCACTGTTTTGTGCAGTTAACTCTCGCGCTATTTTGCGCGTCGCGCTGTTTTGTGCAATTCACACTCGCGCTATTTTGCGCGTCGCCTTGTTTTGTGCAGTTTATCACTCGCGCAGTTTTGCGCGTTGCATTGTTTTGTTCAATTTATCACTCCCGGTATTTTGCGCTTCGCACTGTTTTGTGCAGTTGACACTCGCGCTATTTTGAGCGTTGGACTGTTTTGTGCATTTTATCACTCGCCCTATTTTGCGCTTCGCACTGTTTTCTGCAGTTCACACTCGCGCTATTTTGCACGTCGCACTGTTTTGTGCAGTTAACAGTCGCGCTATTTTGCGCGTCGCACTATTTTGTGCAGTTCACGCTCTCGCTGTTTTGCGCATCGCACTGTTTTGTGCAGTTAACACGCGCGCTATTTTGCGCGTCGCACTGTTTTGTGCAGTTCACACTCGCGCTATTTTGCGCGTCGCACTATTTTGTGCAGTTTATCACTCGCGCTATTTTGCGCATCGCACTGTTTTGTGCTGTTTATCACTCCCGCTATTTTGGCTTCGCACTATTTTCTGCAGTTGACACTCGCGCTACTTTGCGCGTCGGACTGTTTTGTGCAGTTTATCACTCGCGCTATTTTGGGCTACGCACTGCTTTACACAGTTCTCACTCGCGCTATTTTGCGCGTCGTACTGTTTTGTGCAGTTAAGTCTCGCGCTATTTTGCACGTCGCACTGTTTTGTGCAGTTCACACTCACAGTATTTTGGCGATCGCACTGTTTTGTGCAGTTCACAATCGCGCTATTTTGCGCGTCGCACTGTTCTGTGCAGTTTATCAATCGCGCTATTTTGCGCGTCGCACTGTTTTGTGCAGTTCACACTCGCGCTATTTTGCGCGTTGCACTGTTTTGTGCAGTTCACACTCCCGCTATTTTGTGCGTCGCACAGTTTTGTGCAGTCCACACTCGCGCTATTTTGCGCGTCGCACTGTTTTGTGCAGTTCACACTCCCGCTATTTTGCGCGTCGGACAGTTTTGTGCAGTTTATCACTCGCGCTATTTTGCGCTTCGCACTGTTTTGTGCATTTCACACTCGCGCTATTTTGCGCGTCGCACTGTTTTGTGTTGTTTATCACTCCCGCTATTTTGCACTTCGCACTGTTTTATGCAGTTCACACTCGCGCTATTTTGCTCGTCGCACTATTTTGTGCAGTTCACACTCGCGCTATTTTGCGCGTCGCACTGTTTTGTACAGTTTATCACTCGCGCTGTTTTGCGCGTCGCACTGTTTTTTGCAGTTCACACTCGCGTTATTCTGCGCGTCGCACTGTTTTGTGCAGTTCACACTCGCGCTATTTTGCGCGTCGCACTGTTTTGTACAGTTTATCACTCGCGCTGTTCTGCGCGTCGCACTGTTTTGTGGAGTTTATCACTCCTGGTATTTTGCGCTTCGCACTATTTTGTGCAGTTGACACTCGCGCTATTTTGGGCGTCGGACTGGTGTGAATAGTTTATCACTCGCGCTATTTTGCACTTCGCACTGTTTTATGCAGTTCACACTGGCGCTATTTTGCGCGTCGCACTGTTTTGTGCAGTTCACACTCGCGCTATTTTACGCGTCGCACTATTTTGTGCAGTTCACACTCGCGCTATTTTGCGCGTCGCACTGTTTTGTACAGTTTATCACTCGCGCTGTTTTGCGCGTCACACTGCTTTGTGTAGTTTATCACTCCTGCTATTTTGCGCTTCGCACTGTTTTGTGCAGTTGACACTCGCGCTATTTTGCGCGTCAGACTGTTTTGTGCAGTTTCTCACTCGCGCTATTTTGCGCTTCGCACTGTTTTCTGCAGTTCACACTTGCGCTATTTTGCGCGTCGCACTGTTGTGTGCAGTTCACACTCGCGCTATTTTGCGCTTCGCACTCTTCTGTGCAGTTAACACTCGCAGTATTTTGCATGTCGCACTGTTTTGTGCAGTTCACACTCGCGCTATTTTGCGCGTCGCACTGTTTTGTACAGTTTATCACTCGCACTGTTTTGCGCGTCGCACTGTTTTGTGCAGTTTATCACTCTTGGTATTTTGCGCTTTGCACTATTTTGTGCAGTTGACACTCGCGCTATTTTGCGCGTCGGACTGGTTTGAATAGTTTAGCACTCGCGCTATTTTGCACTTCGCACTGTTTTATGCAGTTCACACTGGCGCTATTTTGCGCGTCGCACTGTTTTGTGCAGTTCACACTCGCGCTATTTTACGCGTCGCACTGTTTTGTGCAGTTCACACTCGCACTATTTTGCGCGTCGCACTGTTTTGTACAGTTTATCACTCGCGCTGTTTTGCGCGTCACACTGTTTTGTGCAGTTTATCACTCCTGCTATTTTGCGCTTCGCCCTGTTTTGTGCAGTTGACACTCGCGCTATTTTGCGCGTCGGATTGTTTTGTGCAGTTTCTCACTCGTGCTATTTTGCGCTTCGCACTGTTTTCTGCAGTTCACACTCGTGCTATTTTGCGCTTCGCACTGTTCTGTGCAGTTAACACTCGCGGTATTTTGCACGTCGCACTGTTTTGTGCAGTTCACACTCGCGCTATTTTGCGCGTCGCACTGTTTTGTACAGTTTATCACTCGCGCTGTTTTGCGCGTCGCACTGTTTTGTACAGTTTATCACTCCCGGTATTTTGTGCTTCGCACTATTTTGTGCAGTTGACACTCGCGCTATTTTGCTCGTCGGACTGGTTTGAATAGTTTATCACTCGCGCTATTTTGCACTTCGCACTGTTTTATGCAGTTCACAATCGCGCTATGTAGCGCGTCGCACTGTTTTGTCCAGTTCACACTCGCGCTATTTTGCGCGTCGCACTGTTTTGTGCAGTTCACACTCGTGCTATTTTGCGCGTCGCACTGTTTTGTGCAGTTCACACTCGCGCTATTTTGCGCGTCGCACTGTTTTGTGCTGTTTATCACTCGCCCTGTTTTGCGCGTCACACTGTTTTGTGCAGTTTATCACTCGCGCTATTTTGCGCTTCGCACAGTTTTCTGCAGATCATACTCGCTCTATTTTGCGCGTCGCACAGTTTTGTGCAATTAACACTCGCGCTATTTTGCGCGTCGCACTGTTTTTGTACAGTTTATCACTCGCGCTGTTTTGCGTCTCGCACTGTTTTGTGTAGTTTATCACTCCCGGTATTTTGCGCATCGCACTATTTTGTGCAGTTGACACTCGCGCTATTTTGCACGTCGGACTGGTTTGAATAGTTTATCACTCGCGGTATTTTGCACTTCGCACTGTTTTATGCAGTTCACATTCGCGCTATTTTGCGCGTCGCACTGTTTTGTGCATTTCACACTCGCGCTATTTTGCGCGTCGCATTGTTTTCTGCGGTTTACACTCGCGCTATTTTGCGCGTCGCACTATTTTGTGCAGTTTATCACTCGCCCTATTTTGCACTTCGCACTGTTTTCTGCAGTTCATACTAGCGCTATTTTGCGCGTCGCACTGTTTTGTGCAGTTAACACTCGCGCTATTTTGCGCGTCGCACTATTTGGTGCAGTTCACACTCTCGCTATTTTGCGCGTCGCACTGTTTGTGCAGTTCACACTCGCGCTATTTTGCGCGTCGCACTGTTTTGTGGAGTTCACACTCGCGCTATTTTGCGCGTCGCACTGTTTTGTGCAGTTTATCACTCGCGCTATTTTGCGCGTCGCACTGTTTTGTGCAGTTCACACTCCCTCTATTTTGCGCGTCGCACTGTTTTGTACAGTTTATCACTCGCGCTGTTTTGCGTGTCGCACTGTTTTGTGAAGTTTATCACTCCCGGTATTTTGCGCTTCGCACTATTTTGTGCAGTTGACACTCGCGCTATTTTGCGCGTCGGACTGGTTTGAATAGTTTATCACTCGCGCTATTTTGCACTTCGCACTGTTTTATGCAGTTCACACTCGCGCTATTTTGCGCGTCGCACTGTTTTGTGCAGTTCACACTCCCGCTATTTTGCGCGTCGCACAGTTTTGTGCAGTCCACACTCGCGCTATTTTGCGCGTCGCACTGTTTTGTCCAGTTCACACTCGCGCTATTTTGCGCGTCGCACTGTTTTGTGCAGTTTATCACTCGCGCTATTTTGCACTTCGCACTGTTTTATGCAGTTCACACTCGCGCTATTTTGCGCGTCGCACTGTTTGTTGTGTTGTTATCACTCCCGCTATTTGCACTTCGCACTGTTTTATGCAGTTCACACTCGCGCTATTTTGCTCGGCATTATTTGTGCAGTCACACTCGCGCTATTTGCGCGTCGCACTGTTTTGTACAGTTTATCACTCGCGCTGTTTTGCACG
>JAPPVO010001185.1:0-26880 GCA_030407325.1 Camellia japonica | reverse complement strand
GGCGGGGTGCGAATGGATGGTGGTGTCGGGTGGGTGGCAGGTGGGTAGTGGGTAGTGGTGGTGGTGGTGGTGGTGGTGTGTGGCGGCGGGGTGGGTGGTGGCGAGTGGGTGGCAAGTGGGTAGCGGGTGGTGGTGGTAGGTGAGTGGTGAGTGGTGAGTGGTGGTTGGTGGTGGCAGGTGGTGGTGGTGGCGGAAGACGGTGGTGGAAAATGGTGGCGGGTGGTGGCTAGTGTTGGGTGGTAAAAAAAAAAAAACTCAAAACTCAAAACAGAAACACATTTTTTGAGTTTACATTTTTTTGGTCAAATTTATAAACTGAGACCACTGATTTATAAATCAAAAATTTACCAAACAAGTTTTTATTTGAGTTTTTGAAATTTTTGTAAATATAAACTGAAAACTGAAAATGTAAGTGTTACTAAACGGCACCATATATTCTATTCCAACTTGCATTGCAAAACCAATAAGTCTAATGAGTGTACATAAATTAAACACATACATTCTATTTTATATTTAGTTTTTGTGTTCATAATATTATTGTTCTAGAACACCATGAATTATTTATATCAAAGCTAATACAAAGTGTAATCAACAAACAAGTTAATCAATTGGAGATCCATCATGATCGAAAAGAAATACAGAAAGGATGATCAAATCAACAAGAAAAAAGAAAAAAGTTCAATTTCCTATGAGTAATGTCATATGCAAGTTATATTATTTGTGAGTTTGATTATTATAAATGACATATAATTCAATATTATTAGAGTCATAATTATTATAAAAAAATAAAAATAAATTTGAGTTATAATCAAATATCACATAAAGTATAATTAAATAATTCTTAAATCATAACTAAAATAATATTATAACCAACTTCACAATGTGTCGTAACTAACACATAGTAAATCATAACCATTGACATTAAAATTGTAACTAAATGTGTATATGATACACATCGCAAAGAATTTCCCATTTCCTATACATATTTGATCAAATCAACAAAGAAAAGAGAGTTGGTGGTTCAATTTCGAATATATATATATTATATATATATATATATGTGAGACCATGAAATATCCTCTCACATGGATGTTGTAGAGATCCAACGAAGAGAAGAGCTTCACCCCTGTAGATCTGCAATGAGGAACATAGTCGGTGCCACCCAACCGGGGTTGCCGGCCGGGAGTACTCCGATGATGAAGTTAGTCCTTGAATCAAGAAATAGTATATATGTATATCAGAAGGGGTGTGTGTGTGTGGTGGAGGGAGAACAGACATACCTTTCACTTGGGATGCCCCCCCTTTATATAGATGGGGGGTGTGATATTTATTTGGGCTGGACCTTTGTAGGCTTTGTTTGGGTTGGGCCCAATAAGCTAATACCTATAATTTTCTGGCTTCCACAATTGCCCCAAAACTTTCATTGTCTGCGGTAGAAGGAATGAGAGTTTTTTCTTGCCAAGTTACGCTGTTCAAATAGCTGTTAGGTTTTTTGATAAAGAACACTTTGGATAAATGAATAAAATATATGAATGAATGACTGCATGTATGCTTGAATGTATGTATAAATGTACGTATGTCTTGAATGTATGTATAAATGTACGTATGCCTTGAATGTATGTAAAAATGTATATATGTTGATCATAAGATGAGGGGGGTTGAGCTAAAACCCAGAAAGGAATAAAAATAAATCATAACAATAGGCCACGGTATAAACCCCGGGCATGGGTGTAGGCCGCGGTATTCTAACCCCCGGGCATGGGTGTAGGCCGCAGTATTCTAACCCCGGGCATGGTGTAGGCCGCAGTATTCTAACCCCCAGGCATGGGCGTAGGCCACGGTATTATAACCCCCGGGCATGGTGCAGTATTTTGTCAAGTGCAAAGATTGCTTCCAAATATGGACTTTTATGCCGAGCTAGAAATATTTCTATAGGCTGAACACGGAAATGATTACTTGAACCAAATAAGATAGATTAAATAAGGTAGATATATCAGTCAAAAATTGGACCACGGTATTATTACCCCGGGTGAGGGTGTAGACCTGTGGTATTATAACCCCGGGCAAGGGTGTAGGCCTTTGCTAACGGCGCTCTGTGCCGGTGTGAAGATTGCGCTGTACTCGGAGACTTTTGCTGATTTTAAGTGGCAACTAAGTGCCAAAGTGGCAAGGACTTTGAATAATGTATCTGTACCGAATAAGGTGGACGTGTTAATCACCAATAATATTGCTCCGCTTATATGGAATTGCCAAGTAGATATTGGGCCAACTATTTAATTGCCGAGTTGCTCGGTTTGCGTTTAGTCCAAGGTAGACTTGCCCCATTGCTTTCGAATGCCAGGTGTTAGTCGGAAGGAATGTAGATTCCCATTGCCCTATGTTGCAGGGAAGGTTTGGCTTTGGTAAAATGACGGCGAGCAAAAATATGGAAACTGCTGTCTGCCAAGTGTGTAATGTATTGCCTCAAAACGAGCGCTTGCTTGAAGCTGTGTGAAAAGGAGCGGAAGTTTGTAACTCAAGTAATCGTCCTTGTAATGTTTGTACCAAGTTGGCCGAGTATTCATGCATATCAAAGGTGCCGAGATGATGATCGACTGATGTGCCCCAATTGGAAAGCGGAAAATTGACTGATGTCCCAGTGGGCAAATGTTTTACCAAATAATGTTGTTAGGTGAATAAAGTTACCGAATACTATGGCCAATGTTGCTGCATAAAGTTTGACGATGCATAAAGTTAACAAATAATGTTGCTTAGCCGAATAGAGTTGATGCACGGCCGAATAATGATCATGCATAATGTTGAATTTAATAATGGTCGAATAATCTTGCCGGGTAAAGTGATGATGCACTGCCGAGTAACTAGTGTCAAAACATCGGTGTCCGTTTACACTTGGGTCGGCGATTGTGCCAATCGTTTGGCCAGCGGCGTGTCGGCATTCCTTCGAGGTTAGGTTTGCTAAGAACTTGGTCGGCAGTGGTTGCTAATTTAGTGGAGTTGAGCTTCTTGTCCAACGTATATTTGCCCCATTGCTTTTGAATAAGATTTGTTATTCGGAAGGAATAAAATTGACTTGGGCCAAAATTGCCGAGTAGGCCGATAATGAATTGAAACGGATTCCGTGCCCCTGTTCGGTGCCGTGGCGATATTAGAATGAAGCTGAGACAAAGTAAGGTGCTTGGTGATATCGGAATCAAATCTGCAATTTATTTGTTTATTTATTTATTTATTAATATATATGTATGTATTTATTTTGTGCTGAATTTGCAAATTCTGACCGTACGGATGGACTTAGAATGCGTCAGATAACTGGAAAGGACTATTGGATCACTGTGATCAGACTCCTAATGGCGTAATTGTAGCCAAAATAGATCGAACGGCTTAGATCGATTGAGACTTTTGCTCTGCGAATCTTTGGATAATTTCCCTCATGGCTTGGCAAAAATAAAAAATAAGGATAAATGGGGTCAACAAGACTTGAACCCTTGCTTTAGGAGAGAAAGAACATTGAACCACTGCACCAAGACAAAGACTTATGCTTGTATTTTGCACATTATATATTTAAACTTAATTGTTTGGCTATTATGTGATGTAACTTAGCCGCAATCCACCGAATAATTTGTTATGTTGGCCAACTCCTGGTTGTCTTCTCCAGTAACGATAGATGATTTTCTGGGCAAACTTCTATTAGCTCTTATGGCTTCGTTTTAGCTCCGATTAAGATGCGGTTTGTTGCGTTGGACTCGTCTCAATGAGTACTTCACGCTGGTATAACCAAAATTTGATTTTGACAGCTTCGAACATTTCATTTTCGGCACATGTGATCCGTTTCGCAACATTCGGCGGGCTTTGGTTACTTTTGGTTCTTCGGGTTGGTGGGTTTGGACTCTTTGAGCCAATGTGAATCCTGTGGTAGGCTCAGATGTGGATTTCGGTAAGCCGAAATGCTAGTTTCATGCCGAGATAGTAGTGCCGAGATTTTGGAAAGCAAATTGTGCCAATTCAGGTGGCAGCCGAATGATATGCATGTGAGTACTTTCAAGAAGTGTTGCCGAATAAGAAATGTGATTGAGCAATCTTGCCGAGTAAAATATTAGCCGAATAAGCAATATCGTGTGTAGTGTTTTCGAATACTTGCCGAATAAGTTGCCGAAGAAGAGATAATATGCAGAGAACTAATAGTTGATAAGATGCCGAATGATATGCATGTGAGACTTTCAAGAAGTGTTGCCGAATAAGAAATGTGATTTGAGCAATCTTGCCGAGTAATAAATGTTAGCCAAATAAGCAATATCGCGGTGTAATGTTTTCAAATACTTGCCGAATAAGTTGCTGAAGCCGAGATAATATGCAGAGAACTAATAGTTGATAAGATGCCGAATGATATGCCGAATTTGCGGAGTTTGATAAGCAATGTTGCCGAATAGTAGCGCCGAGCAATTTTGTACTTCCGAGAAGTGAATCATGAGATTTTTGCTGGAGGTGAATAAATTAATAATTGTAGTTGTTCCGAGAATGTCCAATGTTGTGGAGTGGACGTATGTGTGGCCGAGTAGGATTGCGAGAAAGGTGGAAGAGATGTCGAGTAGCTTTGTATCTTTGCCGAGCAATCTTTTATGAGTTGTAATACTGTAAAAATGCACATGCATGGGCTCAATAGCTGACTGATTCTTCAGAGTGGAGAAATTGTCGAGGCTTGCGAGATAAATTGTGGCTGAGATAGGTGGGTCGGCAACTATTTTGGCTTGCCGAAACACATTGGTCAGCAACTTAGTTTGAAACACTTGGTCGGCAATTCCTTTCGGTTGTGCCAGCCGGAATAGTTGGCTGGCGACTTTAGCTTGGTGCTTTGGCAGAATATCACTTCGATTGAATTGCATCGCCCTCGAGATTCACATTAATTCAAATTTTGGATAGAAATTGCATACATTCATCGGCAGTGTGGTTGCTGAGGTGCCTTTGTACAGAGACAACATTGAAACCCATTTGATTCTTCTCAAAAGCACCTACAACTGACAAATGTTTCGCAATACATGTAATGTATAATATATAAATAAACTTTTAGACTGCCAATTCACAAGTTGCACTACTACAATTGGTTAACCTTGGTTCTTTAGAGAGAGAAAGTAATTAATTACCGAGCAAATGTTTTTGTTGAAAGATTCCCAGCAAGATCAACTAATAATATAATATTTCGACATGGGTGCATTCATACATATAGAAGCATAAATGAAAATAAGTTCTTTGGAAAATGATGGCTTTGTTATATATTTTGTCAACCAGTGCTATTCGGAGTCTGACATAATATTTTTTTTATCAATTCCTAGAGAGAGAAAACATACAACCCATAATTTTGTGACATATATATATTATATATATATATTTCATCTATGCTCATGCTTTTTGGGTTTGATTAAAAAACTAGTATACAAACATATACGTAGACTAGAAATATACAAATAAATTCTTTCAAAGAGAAAAACAGCTTCCCTTATTCAGTGTAGGCCGACTTGCGGCCGATCATGTGGTTGGAAACTTTTCTTAGCTTCATGATGTGCCAAATCACTTGGTCGACATCTCTTTGAATTTGGCTTTGCTGAGAATGTGGTCGGCAAGACTGCGTTATGCATGCAACACCTTTGATCTTTGGTTTTGCCGAGATTTGGGTTGCATCAACGAAAGCCATTAGAGAAAAAGTGAACCCAACTTGTGTACATGTGCATATATATGAAGAATCACCTTCAAGATATGTTTTGTGAAACAAAGAATAAATAAATAAATAGATAGACACATGTATTAATTTAGCCGAGCAGATGTGTTGACTTGCCGAAAAGATGTTCGTACCAATAAAGGTGTGAAACCCATTTTTAGAGAGAGAAAAACAGATACTAACCTTATCTTGTTTTGACAACCTTTCTAAGTAATATTAATACTCAACGATGCTTTGATCAAATCTATGAGCATAAATAGATACATACATAGATGTGTATATATATATATATGTATACCTGAACTTTAGCAAAAAACATAATCAGAATGAAAGAAGCCAAAAACCCAGTTGTGAGCCGTATTACTTGGGATTGGTTTTGCTTTTGTAGAAAGTGCACTGACCTCAAAGCAACCAGTATATGTTTACTTACAGCAGTATATTTGTTGTGTTCTTTGTTGATCTCATTCAGTCGTTCCCACAGACAGCGCCAATTGTGAGACCATGAAATATCCTCTCACATGGATGTTGTAGAGATCCAACGAAGAGAGAGAAGAGCTTTACCCCTGTAGATTTGCAATGAGAACATAGTCGGTGCCACCCAACGGGGGTTGGCCGGCCGGGAGTACTCCGATGATGAAGTTAGTCCTTGAATCAAGAAATAGTATATATGTATATTAGAAGGGGTTGTGTGGTGGTGGAGGGAGAACAGACATACCTTTCACTTGGGATGCCCCCCCTTTATATAGATGGGGGGTGTGATATTTATTTGGGCTGGACTTTTGTAGGCTTTGTTTGGGTTGGGCCCAATAAGCTAATACTTATAATTTTCTGGCTCCCACAATATATATATATTTGATCGAATCAAAAAAGGAAAAGAGAGCTAGTGGTTCAATTTATTTGATCAAATCAACAAGGAAAAGTCTGTTCAAAAAAAAAAAAAAAAATCAATAGAGTTAGTGGTTGAATTTCTTATGTATACATTTGATAAAATAAAGAAGGAAAAAGAGAGTTGGTGGTTCAATTTCGAAGATACATATATTTGATCAAATCAACAAGGAAAAAAGAGTGATTCAATTTCTGTGTATATCATTTATCAAAAAAATTAAATTAATTTGTTAATTGTAATCTTTATTTTAGCGCATTTGACTCCAAAAAAAGGGACGACTAGTGCATTTTTGAAAATAGACTAATTATTTTTTTTAGACAAACACAATAAAATAAAAATATTTTGATTATGTATCTATAGAACTCTACAAAATAAACATCAAAACAAGATACGTGATGTGTCCCATCAATCCAAGCATGACTGTCAAATTTAGAGTTGAACTTGAAAGAAACTAACCCAAAGAGAACATGGACCATAGATTTATTGAAGAATAATGCTATAATAATAATTTCTTTTTGCTACATTGTATATACTATTTAATGTATATGATGTAATACACATTGATTAAATATTAATAATATTTATGTGAGTTCCACTGTTATCCTTAATATCAAATTAATGATTAAAGTTGATATTGTGTTAAAAAGGTCACGAGTAACAAATGGTAAAAATAAGATTATTTTTTCGTGTTAAGTGTTTATTAATTTAATTAATAAATAATTATTTCAATAGAAATAAAATGTATTAAATGTCTATTTTACAAGCAATGTCTACTTGAATGTGTATAAATATCATTGTCTTGTCTATATATTGAGATGAATAATGTCAGGAAAAAGAAAAGAAAATTGTACTTGTCAACCTTACCACATGCATTGAGGCACCGAACTGTTTCATTGGAGGTGGAAGTAGGAATTATAATAATTTTTTTTCCATCCACATGAGAAAATGGAGTGGGATGATTTTTATTCCTGGTTCTCATTATATTTATTAATATATATAATTTTAATATAATAAAATTAAAATATTAAAATATTACACTTAACATTCATTTTCACTTATTTATTTATCATCTTATATCTTTTAACTTTCATTAATTATCATTCACTATAACGAAATGCACCTTTGGCGACTAAAGCTTTTTTGGCGACCAAACCCTTCCCCGACAATCTTCGCACAACAAATCCGGCGACCAAAATATTTAGTTGGGAAAAAATTTTAGAGACTAAAAATTTAATTGCCAAAAATACAATTTCTTGTAGTGATTATTCATAACTTTTATTAGTATCTCTATATTTAAAGTTACAAACTTAATCCATCCCCACCCCGCTTTGCCCCATCCTGCCATCTCCCAAATTTGCTCTGTCCCAATATGATACAAGGTAAGGACTTTTAGAAAATATTTTGCAATAATATAATTTAATTAATAAAATGATTAACAGATTTACGATAAATAAAATACGAAAGTACGTAAATTTACTGAAAGTAAGAAGGAGTTGGCCTGTCAGATTGAGAGACGTGTAATCATTATACTAAAACCGTTGTTCCTCCTCACGTGAAGATACAATCAGAGTGCGACGGCTCTAAAGTACTACCCAAGTGCTCATAACCTTCCTTCACTACAAAAATTTCGATTTTTTGCGACGGCATGGTGCTGTCGCTAATACTCTTAATGCCGTCTCAAAAACATTTTAGCGACGGTAAATGGGAGGTCATAATAGAGGGCGTTGCAAAAACCTTTTAGCGACTTCTTTTTAGCGGCGACAATTGTTACCTTTTGCGACGGCAATTTACTGTCGCATATAATATGTAAAAAAGTCAGACATTTTGCGACGGATGCTGTCGCCTTTTTTTAGCAACGGTAATTGTTACCTTTTGCGACGACAATTTACTGTCGCATATAATATGTAAAAAAGTCAGACCGTTTGCGACGGCACCGTTTTGCCATCACTAAAAGTTTTATTTGAGACGGCAAAAAATGCCGTCGCAAATGATCTCATTTTTTTGCAACAGCATGCCCACTGTCGCCAATTATTCTAATATTTTTTGCGACGGTATGGTGCCGTCGCAAAAAAAAAAAAAAAATGCAATATAATTATTAAAAATATTAAAATTACCTATTTTTCGCGACGGTGTTGTGCCGTCGCAAAAAAAATAAAAATAAACTGCAATATAATTATTAAAAATACTAAAATTACCTATTTTTTGCGACGGTGTGGCCGTCGCAAAAAAAAAAAAAAAAAAAAAAAAAAAAAAAAAAAAAAACTGCAATAAAATTATTAAAAATATTAAAATTACTTGTATTAAATGAAAAACAATTGAAAAAGAAACCAATAATTGCATAATAATATAAAAATTCCTGTATAGAGAAAACAGTTTCTCCATAATAAAAATATTTTTGCATTCATAACTACACATCAACAAAATTATCCCACTACATAATGTTCCATAATACATATATAATGTTTAAATACATAATGTAGTTCATAATTCAAAATAACATAAACCAAAATTACAAGTTTTGCTCATCATTCTCCGTGGGTAACAAAACAAAAGTTAGTCGCATTCTTCACAAACACGCATTCCACAAGAAGCAAACTCTTACTTGGGAAATATCTGAAAACAAAAAATAAATATAATTAATGATAATATAATTATGTGTTAATATGTTAATTACAAAAAAACATAAAAATCTAACTACTATACAATTACAAAGATAATTAAGTAAATAATTTTGCCTAGACCAAAATCCAACTCTAACTCCCAAACCGGGAACCCGATTCGAGTTCCGTCTTCTCCCACAAGTCTCTCGTGCCTAGGCGGTCGTGTGTGTCAAGTTTTGTGCTACTCCGACGCCGTTTGGTGATTTTGGAGCGTTAACACCTTGAATTCTAAGTTTTTTTTAATAAACTAGTTTGTCTAGAGTGAAATCCGGCTCTAACTCCCAAACTGGGAATCTGATTCGAGTCCCGTCTTCTCCCACAAGTCTCTTGTGCCTAGGTGGTCGTGTGTGCAAAGTTTCGTGCTACTCCGACGTCGTTTGGTGATTTTGGGGCATTAACACCTCAGATTCTAAGTTTCTTAAAAAACTAGTTTGTTTCTTAAGAGTGAAATCCGGCCCTAACTCCCAAACCGGAAACCCGATTCGAGTCTCTTCTTCTCCCACAAGTCTCTCGTGCCTAGGCGGTTGTGTGTGCCAAGTTTCATGCTACTCTGACGCCGTTCAGTGATTTTGGAGCGTTAACACCTCGAATTCTAAATTTTTTAAGAAACTAGTTTGTCTAGAGTGAAATCCGGCTCTAACTCCCAAACCGGGAATCCGATTCGAGTCCTGTCTTCTCCCACAAGTCTCTCGTGCCTAGGCGGTCGTGTGTGCCAAGTTTCATGCTACTCTGATGCCGTTTGGTGATTTTGGAGCATTAACACCTCAAATTCTAAATTTCTTAAAAAACAAGTTTGTTTTTTAAGAATGAAATTCAGCTCTAACTTCCAAACCGGGAATCCGATTCGAGTCCTGTTTTCTCCCACAAGTCTCTCATGCCTAGGCGGTCGTGTGTGCCAAGTTTTGTGCTACTCCAACGCCGTTTGGTGATTTTGGGATATTAACACATCAAATTCTAAGTTTCTTAAAAAACTAGTCTGTTTCTTAAGAGTGAAATTCGGCTTTAACTCCCAAACCGGGAATTCGATTTGAGTCCCGTCTTCTCCCACAAGTCTCTTGTGCCTAGGCGGTTGTTTGTGCCAAGTTTCGTGCTAATCTGACGCCGTTTGGTGATTTTGGAGCGTCCACATCTCGAATTCTAATTTTCTTAAGGAACTAGTTTATGTTGAAATTAACATAAAAATGTGAAGTAGTACCAACCCTAAAAATAAAAATAATAAAAAAAATAAAAAACTAAGATGCAACCTATGCACTAAAAGCAAAACATGCCTTAAATCATGATACAGTTTAATTGAGTGGCAATTATTTTTCACCATGTTTTTGGCTTAACTCTAACATTGTTACTGTTTTTATGCACTAAAATATGAAATATGTTCACGAGGCCAAGTGGTTCTTCAATCCTAACCATTAATTTGAGGGCATTGAACCATAGGATGGAATAGACATCAATCAAAGCTACACTATATTTCATTCAACGGGTGGAGCATTTTTTAAATGTTGAATCCATCTTTCTCTTTTCTATGCCGTCTATATATAAATATAACTTCAAGCCAAATTCAGCCCCCACCTTCCTAAAACTTGAGGGCCACAAACCACCAAACCTCTTATATTTTGAAGCCATCTTTCAACTCTCTTTCAAGAGACTACGTAGTCTTATTGGTTTTGAACGATATCAAAGAGCATGAGCATGGTGTTTTTACCAGTGATGCAGAGAATCAAAGAGAAGTCTCCAAAGTGTGACTCAGCCATGAAAGCAAGTCATGACTTTGCTTCTACTTCTGGGTCTTCTAAGCAGGTGAGAACAAATGTCGGTGCTTATAATCAATTGGCCTATAACAAAGCTAATAAGGATAGCAATGATAACAGATACAAACAAGCTGAGGAATCTCTCTGGACAGTGATGTATTTGAGCTATTGGGGTCCTAATTGAAGTGTTAACGAAATTCGAAAAGCAGATCTAACTTCAGTGTTTTTTGTAGATGGTTTTTTGTTTTGAAGCAACCTTGTTGTACATAAGAGAGTTTGTGTGTGGATGAAACATGTCTATATAGTGGACTTCAGTACTGAATGAAGAACTCTATTTCTTTTCTTATTAGATCCCACCTATCCCTGCCATTATAACATAGTATGTAGATTTAACATTGTAGCAGAGAGTAGTAGAGACATCATGAATATGAGATTAAGCGATCAAATAGTGTTCTTAAACAAAGATGAGCAAGCTTAACAATAAAGAGAGTAATGTAATTCAAGTCACAAAAAGGCACAAGCACAAAGATAAAATGTAGGATGCGAGGACTTGTTACTTAGCACAGACAGAAGTACCGACTGCAAATCCAATTGAACGGAGAAAAGAAAAAGGGTTTCTACATTGACAACAAATAACAAATAGTTGTAAGGTATGATTTCCAAGAACAAGAGCATACTTAAAATATATCCATCGTACCATAACAAACTTCCAACGTGTAAGTCACAGTTGTTCGAATAAACTACCAATCTTAGCTTGCGCAGGAATGAATGTGACTCATGATGATAAAGAATTGAAATGACTATATTTTTTCCCAAATACTTGAACATAGAAGCAAAAGAATCGATTGGATGATTTCAATTAGAATTGTTAATGCCTCTAGCCTCTGGTAGATTTTCACATGTAGTTGTTCAATGTGCTACTTTAAAACCATTGTGAAAGCAACCAAACATTTCAAATAATTCTGTTGCTTTACCACAATCAATTAGTGAATGTACATGACAATAGAAACTGAATTGCATACATTATAAACAGCAACATTCTAATGCTATTTCAGATCTTGGATTTATCAAGGGAATTGAAAATGAAATTAAAGAAATAAATTCAGCTTCTTTCCCTTTATTTTCTTAGGTCTACAAATCTATAATCCAAAGCCTAAATGTGTGTGCTCGCTTAAACTATGCAAACTTTTAACCATGACTTGTATAACTCTTTTTCCTAGAGAAAAACATTGAATATATCACAATTATATAAATCTACCTCAAATACATCATCTGTTTCTTCATGTTCACAACTTCTTGGCTGCTACTTTTCTCCAATTTCATCATATCAAACAAAGCACAACCAAAATAAATCCAAGTTTTGTGCTTTTACTAAATTAGTGCTTCTCTCTGTTTAGCTAATTTTGTTTGTCAAGGTTATGTATAAGTACACGACACACTCGAATTTTGGCCATCCTTATTACTGAGTGAACTTGAACCTCTAAACCAAACATTGACATACATATAAATTATAATAGACATAAGAGAACATGAATTTACCATTCCACTGAGGATTAGATTTCTGGAACTTGATTGAGTTGATTCTAGTTTTTCCATTACAACTAAAGACCACATATGGAAATCAAAATGTATGACCCGCAAATTAAATTCTATCAATATAATAAGGCATGTGCTTTGTAGAAAATAGAAATGCAGCATAAAGAAGAATTTTGGCCCATCACATTAACAAACTATAATGCTTAGAATAACATATAATTTTAATCTCCAATGCTGATTATGAACTGAAACTAATGTTGAACATACTCTCAATATTACAAAATAAAAAAAATAATAAATAAATTTAGAGAGAGAGAGAGAGAGAGAGAGAGGAAAACATAAACCTTGCCTGCTCATTAACAAGCGTGCTGAAACAGAATTCAATGAATACGAATTGAGTTTATAATCCCTTTGCATAACCTACACAATCATAGTGATAGTATAAATATTAGGTTTTGATAAAATCTTCATGAATATACCACCATCAACCAATCTGAGAGAGCATAGAAAACAATCCCAATGGGCATAACTTGAAGCAAATCAAATTGAACTCTCCTCATTAACTGTAACTTCTTTGCTCTCCCTCGTTCCCACAAATATCAAAAAAGTAAACATCTCGATCCTACACATCACATTAACATCAATGGTAGGAAATTATTATTATTATTTTTTTCCTTTCCCCTTTTCAAGCTCCATTATTTGGGTCTTTGACATCAAATTTTGTTTTCCATTTGTTTGTGATCTTCATTTATAATCTATTTCTAAACACTAAAACCACTAATTGTCATTTAAATAGTTTGTTTTCATGTCTAAGTACACTTGAAATTTGGCATTGTTTGTGATTCTTTCGTAACTTTCTGTTATACGTTGAAAATGCTGGAACTGACCTATTTTTCTTGAAACCTGAAAACGAGGTTGCATAACCCTCAAGATACTTTCTATGCTTGGTCTACTTCTCATTTTAAGCTTTGTTATGCTCAATTTGGAACTTTTTATGCATGAGAACTCCACAACAATTGTTCAAATTTCAAGATAGCAGCAAACCAGCAGAAGGAAGGAGAAAACCAAAGCAGAAAATCAGCAAAACAGAGCAGAAAATCAGAGAATATGAAGGACAAGAGAAGAAAACTAGAACCTGGAAGCAAAAGGAAAAAAATTAGAAAAATAAATGACCTAACAAAAAAAATAAAATTCTGAAATAGTGAGCTGGAAAAAGAAGAAATGGGAGGAAAGGAAGAGAAGAGAAGAAAAATAATGAGGTTCTGCCCACATATAAATGTCATCAGGTGTTTAAGGTAACAAGCAGCAATGAAGACAACCATAATCAATATCTATTCCTAGAATTTTGACATAACCAGAATTAATTCAGAAACTCTTACATGTTCCCTTTTTAAAAATTTACAAATTTCAATCAAACCCCATTTAAATTATGGCCCATTCCTACAAGTTTGGGTAATCTAAGCTGGTTCATGTTTTCTATGCTATTTTTTGTCAAACATTACAATACAAACCCAACATAAGGACTAAATCAACAGAATATCCAATAGAAAAACAAAACAACAAAACAAAAATCAAAGTGGGTCTAGAACAAGAAACACAACAAGCCATAAAAACAACAAAACAAAATCAAAGTGGGTCTAGAACTAGAACCGGAAACACAACAGCCAATAAAAATAAAATAAAATAATAAAAAAAATAAAGAAATTTAGGAGATGTGGTGAAGGTGGTGAATACATATACATGCATAGACAGGACTATACATTGCTTTGCTAGGACTAGAATGTTACAAATTGAAATTTTGGACTGTTAGGGTTTTAAAAATTAGGGAAAACAAAGAAATTAGTTTTCGAAATTAGGGGAAACATACCAACTTTTTCTAATACCCTTCTATAGGGCAACATCATGGGACACATAAATATTCAAAGATTCCTATTCACCTCACTAGATGAGCATTGAGCAGGAGTGAGGAGAAGTGAGTGTAGCATGAAGGGTTTCAAAAGTATAAAAAGGGTTTTGAAAAACCCTAAATCTAAAACAAAAATCAAATCATTTCACAGAAATCAAAATCCTACAGCATCAAAAAACCAAAAAAAAATCCCTAGAGCAACAGTGAAATCGAGAGAAAGAGAGAGAGAGAGAGAGAGAGAGAGAGGAACTTGAATGTCGATGAGAGGCAAGGTGAAGATGAACGACGGTGACTACGTGACGGTGAGTGACTGTAAGAGAGAGAGAGGGAGAGCAAGCGACCTCTGTTTGGTGCGTGGTGTTTGGTGTATGTATCTCAACTTCGGTTGTTTCAAGGTTTTACCGATTTTGGGAAAAGCAAACGAGCGCTAATGGGCTGAAGGAGCTGGACATCCGAAATTTAACCTTACCTTTTGCGATGACATATTTAAACCGTCACAAATAATAAATTTAACAAGTAAAACGGCGCCGTTTTAATAAGAGTTTGTTTGCGATGGACAATTTCTGTCACAATTTGTCCATTATTTGCGACAGCAAATTTTTTCTGTCTCAAAAAATTTGTTTTTTGGGACGGTACACAAGTTTAGACGTCCCTGAACGCCCCGGGAGGGAATGAGTCCCCGTTCTGTTCATTTTGGGCTCACTACAGTTCAGGACTCAAATGTCACGGTTCTTAATCTGAACCAAAGAGTCCAAATCCGGCAAATCGTTTTGAGAAAACAGATTTTTTTGAAAGAAGTGCCAAACATGGACTGCTTTGCCAGATACAGAGTCGCCACCTAAATATTTTATTTTTGGGGAAATTTAGGAAACCCTGACTCGTTTGCCTAAGGCCACGTGTCCGTCATCACCAAAGTTGCCTCGGCTCGGGAACTTGGGTACGATTGGGGAAGGTCACTTCGTGAGCACCCCCGCTCGCTCGATCAAAGATCGGCCTCTACTAACCATGATATCTAGTTTTGAAAATGTTATGCATTCTTATTCTGGTTATTTAGCCTAGATTTACTATGTGATGCGCACAGCATACAAGTATAGACCGGGTCGCCTGAATTGGAACAAAACATTTCATGTTTGTTTTTGAAATATGGTTTGCTACTCGCAAGTAGGCTTAAAATGTAGATTTTGCCACCCTCGGGTGGGCTTAGAAAACATGGTTTTGCCACTATCTAGTGGGCTAAAACTCACAGTCAATGCATTGTTCCAATCCAAATAACCCAACCTTCACCCACAGGCATTCAGGCAGTTATATCACATAAGCAAATAGCCTCATGGCAAGCATGCTATCATGGCAAGCATGCTATCATGGCAATCACGCTATCATGGCAATCACTCACACTCATGCAAGGATGCTAAAGCGTAAAAACTTACCGAGTACTCCCAGCCAAAACAGAAACTACGTTAGAAATCCATGCATGATCCTAACTATACAGAAATGCCTAATGCAACACATGCAAAAATGCAACTATAGCAGGCTCGGCTATTCTAAACATGGCATATAGAATGCTACAGCTAACATGTATTCAACTTGGAATTAAAATACAAATGCAGTTAGTATGATGCGTCGAGCCCGGTGCATGCAAAACAGATGAATGAATGCAAACATGCTATCATACTGCATGTTAATTGAAACATGCCATAGTCTAACCATCATAAGCTGGTAAATAAAAGGGAGAGAAAGACATGGGGTTGGAAGACATACATCACACGCACGCACACTTATTACAATTGTGCCCTCGCTCGGAGGGTCCGAATAAATAATACAGTCCCAAATGAATAATTACAGTCCGAATAAATACAAAATCCTAATTAATTAACAAATTAAACTAGGAAAACTGTAAACTAGCATGCAAGCTAGGGACTGCCTCGACTCTATTCCGGATGATGGATGATGCATGTCTGAGTTGCTTTGCGCGGAAATCCACTGCGATGCCCCAATTAGCCTCTGTTTACAGTTAAGGTCGGAATGTTGCGCGAAGCCCCAAAAGAATGCCGATTTTTGATTTGCTGCAACAGAGAGCAGGAAAGGGGCATGCCAATGTATTTTCACATATGTATGCTTGCTTCGATCCTCGTGCCACCAATCACGCATCCCGATGCATGATGGCCGAGGAGTCGAATTGCACGACTCAATATGGAATGAATGCACATGAAAACATAACAAGGCCTAGACTCCATCATGGATAATCCGGAGTGTCGGTGACAGGGAATTGAGACACGTTCCGTCACTCAAAGTACGAAACGTCCCTCGTTTCCCGTGCTCGGGCTAACTCCTATCCCAAGCACAATGCAATATGCATGACATGCATGAATGCAACTAATATACAACCTAGCATGCACTATGCTATGAGATGGCATACATGACGCACGATGTAACATGGCATACATGATGCTCTAACATGCAACTTAGCATACACAATGCTATGAATCGAAATGGCATACGCAATGCATGATGGACTTACACTAACATGAGTGGACCTCAGCCACACTCACATCAGCGGCCATAAGATGAAAATGGGACACTCGAGATGCGTGCACACGTGCACGCGAACCGAGGACCGACCCTGAGGCACGAATGCCACACTACCAAAGCATGGCAAAGCATGGAATATGGCATACAAACATGTGAATTTCAGCACTAAAATATGATGCTAAACAGCCCCGAAACATGGCAATATGGCACCCGATGCATGAGATGAACCCCGAAACTCAAAACTAGGCATACGCAATGACCTATAGTTATACAAAGCATGCATTATTTGATCATGAAGCATGAAGACAGAGTCAAGGCAGTCCCAAAACATGAATTTTCTTAGTTCAAAGTATGGCCAAAAGGTGCTAGCAAGATGGGCTAAAGTAGCATGCAATTTTGACTAGCAAACATGGTTTACATGGCAAGTATATGAAGCACATGGAATCTCACCAAACCAGCAAAAATCAGTGAACAAAACATGCCAAAACATGCCCAAATGACCTCTGAAATTCAACCAACACATGCACAAATGATGGGTTCTTTTAGAGGGCATACAAAGGGGTTATTAAGCACATGCATCAAGGACACTTAGCATAGCCAAATCAACTCTGAAAATCAAATATGATAGCCCTAAAACTCACCAAATTGGCCCTGAAATCAGTCAGCATGGCATGCAAGATAGGGCCTCTTTGGAAGGCCAAAAAGACCATCAAACAAAACAAGGTGAGAGGGGGTCACCCCCCTCTGATTTTGAGGCTCAAAAATGCATCAAAGCCATTGAAAATCCACTGGATTTCAGTGGCTAAGAGGCCAAAACAAGGCCAATGCAAATGCTCACATGTATGGCCCTAATCATGGAAGAATGAAGCATGCATAGAGGAAGAAGACCCCAAACAGAGAATGGACCTTAATCAAACATGAACATGATGTCAAAAAAATACTTTTTTCAGTTTATAACAAGTCTCACAAATGAACACAAATAGGGCTAATCTATCATGCAAAAATGGCCCTAAAAGAAAGAATAGAGACAAAGGACAGCATCTGGCCCCAAATGGCAAAGAGCCCTTCAACAAAGTTGAAGAGGGGCTCAAAACAAGGCACTTTGCAGTTTACATCAAGTCTCGAAAATGAACAAAAATGAGGCTAAATCAATATGCAAGAAAAAGGCCTAAAAGAGGGATAAAGAGACGAGTGGTAGCAGCTAACTACTCAAACAGAGGAGAGCCCTTCAACAAAGTTGAAGAGGGGCTCAAAACAAGACATTTCTCAGTTTATGACCAAGTCCAAAACAGCTCACAAATAAGCCTAAAATATCATGCAAAAATAGGCCTAAAAGAGAGTTTAAACACAAAGGGTGAGGAGGAGACCTCAAACAGAGCAAGACCCTTAATCAAACATGGAGATGAGCCCAAAATATGACTATTTACAGTTCAGGTCGGAGCCCAAAAATGCAAGCAACAAAGGCTAAGATATAGAACAAAATAAGGCAAGAAAGAGGGAGAAGAAGACTCACCTTGTAGCACAACTTTTCAGCAACTTTTGGTCCAAGAAGAAGAGCTCATAGCCTCTGAAAATCAGCCTCAAAGTGTTGGAATGGAGTGTGGAGGTGTGGTGCTATGGATTGGTGTAGAAATGGCCAAGAACCAAGGGTGTTTTGAGGCTTGGAAGAGAGGGAGAGGGAGAGTTGAATGCAAGGCTTCAAACCAATTTTGTAACCCCCTAAAATGGGTGTGGGGGTGCTGGTTTTATAGAGGAGGAGTGGAGGAAAATGGGGGGGAAAATCAAATTCAAATTTCCCCCCAAAAGACCCCCCTCGGATACAGGATCTGGGGGGGAAAGGAGGGTGCAGCTGTAAGGAACCAGCTGAGGGGAGCATGGCCGACCAGGTTCAAAGGGCTCAGGTGGCCGGCTGGCCACCTCCCTTGGCCGGCCGGCCAGGTTCAAAAGGGTCAATCAAAAAAAGCTGGCCGGCCACCCATATTGGTGGCCTCTCATGTGTGCACAACACAACCATGTGGTCAAAACCCAGAAAAAGTGAACCAGGAGAGAGAAAACCCAACTTTTCAGAGGGGTTCAAAAGGGTCAGGAACAATTGCTGGCCGGCCATGACATATTGGTGGCCTCCCAGGTGTGTACAACATAAATATGTGGTTGATGGCCCAAGAAAGTGGCCCGGGAATGGTCAACACCAGCTTTCTAGCGAGGAAAACGGGCGACGGAGAGCGATGAAGGAATAAAGCTGGCTTTCAAAACAATTGCTGGCCTCCCACCCTTCTACAAGCTTCCTAACAATGAAAATGAGGTCCCTGCCAAAAATGAACTCAAATCGATGTAAAACGAAGGTTCGGGGGCCAAAACGCGCGGCCCGAGGCCCCAAAAACAAGCTGTTAAGCACCGGAGGTGGCGTTTGACCACGAAGTTGGTCTTTTGAGCCACAGTGTCCCTCAAAAGGGAGAAAATAAGGTGTATGCCAAAAACCGGAGCAAACGGAGGTGGTTAAGCGGTCCCGAACCGAGGCACACGGCCGACGGCTCCGAAAAACCGGAAACCGAGCTCCAAACGGGAAAAATGGCCTACGACCACGAAACGTAGCCTACGGCCACTGAGAGATGATCTACGAGACCTCTCCCTCCCTTCGGAAAGAGAAAACAAAGAAAACAGGGCCTGGTTCGCAAACCGAGGCATGGTACGAAAGAGTCCGAAAGTCCGGAGGCAAGGCTCGCAGCCGAAATTCCGCAACCTCAGAACGAGCACAATATGCAACATCACCAAGCGCTCAATCGGTGACGTCTGAGTCTTAAGGTCGGTCAAAAATGGGGTCTCTACAACAAGGCGTCACAAATACTTCTGTATTTAACATACATTTTCTTGTATGCTCATTCGCGACGGGGTAACTACCGTCGCAAAAGCTACTTATTGGCAACGCTGTAAACTGCTGTTTCAAAAGACCTTTTGTTGCGATTGGATAAGTGCTGTCGCTAAAAGTTCCATGCTATATAAGCCATTTTCTTGTAGTGCTTATCCGATGTTTGCCTTCACCATAAGGATATAAATGAGTCATGAATCAAAGTAACCTTAAAATATAGAAGACACATAAACAATACTCTTCAAAAAAATCTCAATATATACTATATTATGCATGCTCTTGTGTGATTGTTCTCAAATATTTAAGAAGAAAAATGTTTATATAGGTGAAAATCTCATAAGAATTAATACATAATAATAATAATAAAATCTAATAATATTTTGTAATTAAAATGCTTAAAATCAATATTAATATTAATAACGATCGAACAAATTAAATAAAAATAATTAATTTTATTTTTATTAAAATTTCAACAAGGACATGGCATTCCAACGAGTCCGGATCCTCGGCGGCCTTATCCTGCGGTGGTCCATGCGGCGCCCCAAAACGACGTCGTTTTGGGGCGAAATTTCAGGAAAAAAAAAACAAACAAAAATACAGAATCAAAGTAGAGAAAGGGGAAGACGGAAAGCATAGAGGAAGAGAGAGAGGAGAGGAAGAACACATCTTCAAACAGAGCCACACATCTTCAAACAGAACCCCTGTTTCAGATTTGGGTTTCAGATTTTGGCACTTTGTTGTTGTTGTTGTTGTTGTTGGTTTTTTTTTTTTTTTTTAAAAAAAAAAAAAATCCTTTTCACATTTCTCTCTTGCCCCTTTATTCCCAAATCTGAAACCCAACAGAGCCCCCTGTTCAGATTTGGGCACTTTGTTGTTGTGTTTTTTTTTTTTCACATTTCTCTCTTGTCCCTCTATTCCCAAATTTGAAACCCAAAATCTGAGAGATGGTGACAGAGAGTGAAAGACTGCAATAGACGGAAACCGGCGACCAAGAGTGGCGACGGAGAGCGGCAACGGCGACCCCTATGGCGTTCCACGAATCCATTCCCAGATCTGAAATAATCCCCCACTTTTATTTGCCCAGAGAGAGGAGAAGAATAACCTCTTCTTATTTGCTCCAACAAAAAATACACACAGACATATATATATATATATATATGTGGGTTGGTTGACACCAATTTCTACTCTCTTCTTTTCACTCTCTCTTTGCTTTGAAGATGGACACAGCAGATCTTTTGTATAATATGCAAAGAGAGGAGGTGGTAGAGAGACAAAGAGCTGATTCTGTGTTTTTGTTTTTTTTTTTTTTTGAATTTCTGCCTCAAAACGACGTCGTTTTGAGGCGCCGCATGGACCGCCGCAGGATAAGGCCGCCGCAGGAGAAAGCAGAGGCCATCGGTGACCAAATCAACACAGGAATCAATTTTTTTCCCCCCTTTAGATCCAGATCCAAATCAACTAGAAAAAAAAAAAAAAGGTAGAGAAAGCAGAGGCCATCGGTGATCAAAATTTTTTTTGAACATCGTCATCATCTTCAACATCATCATCAGCTTCATCATCTTCATCAACAATCAAATCCAGCTAGGTAATCACATACACACAAACAAATCCAGATTTTGAACAATTTTTTTTTTTTTTTTTTGGTTGATGATGAACCCAGCAGAACCCAGCAGCTCCTTCTTCCTCTTCTTCTCTTCTTCTTCTTTTTCTTCATCTATAGATATAAAGATATATATATATATATATATGGATGAACCCAGCAGTAGCAGACCCTCGTTCTGTTTTTTTTTTGGAAAATTGGCCCCAAAACGACGTCGTTTTGGGGCGCTGCTGCAAAGGGCCGCTGGGTAGGGCGGCCGAGGATCCGGACTCGCAGTAGCAGACCCTCGTTCTATTTTTTTTTTTTTTTTTGGAAAATTAGCCCCAAAACGACGTCGTTTTGGGGCGCTGCTGGAAAGGGCGGCCGAGGATTCGGACTCGTTGCGATCCCTGCTGAATTGAATCTTTTTTTATAGTTGTATATTATCTTGTCAACTCTAGTCCCAACCAATTATGTCATATCAGTAAAAGTGTGGACCTAAGACTATTTCCAACGTTTTATCTTTTTTTTTATAAAATTTAAATTTGATAAATTTTTTTTTATGAAAATCATGTTCTAATGTTGTTATCAGTTTGATATCAAATTGAGGATGGCTAAAAGTTTTTATCAAATTGAGAATGAGTGAAATCTTTTATCAACTTATTATAGATATCCGTTAATGTAGGAGCATTGCATGATCGGCCGATTGTCTCCTTGGACATTCACTTTTTTTTACAATTTACATTGGCTGGTCGACCGGCTAGACATCTGCCCGATCAACTGGTGATTTGATGAAAAATCAAAAACCACCATTGGACCGTGTGATATCAAATGAAATTTTTACTCAAATTTAATGAAATAAATGAGTAAATGCTGGAGATGCCCTAAGATCCTACTTTGTCAAGACTATCTTCTCTTGAAAGTCAACCATCAAAAGATATACTCCCTTTGTCTTATCTATCTATGTTCTATGCTATTATTAAGTGAATGTCTAAATTGGTTTAGTGAAACATTATTCTCCTTGTATAGCGACCCCGGTCTTTTCCCATTTGGTTGTTGTACCCGGACTTATGTTCCGTAGATTCAGTTGTTATTTTATTGTTGTTGTTGCCCTTTAATTCCTTATTTTGAGTTATGGGTTGTGTTGGGCAGGTTTGTTACAGGTTGGTTGGGTTGGAAACCAAGTGTTGCTGTCCAGATTTTTGGACCTTCGCCCGAGCGAGGAGTTGGTCGCTCGAGCGAGCTGTTGTTTGTGTTCTTCGCTCGAGCCAAGGTTTGGTCGCTCGAGCGAGAGTCTGCGTCTGGGCTTAGGACCTGAGAGTTGTGTTTCTTGGCTCGAGCGAGCTTTTCTTCGCTCGAGCGAGCGAGGTGTATGTTTTCAAGTCCTTCGCTCGAGCGAGCAGTCCTTCGCTCGAGCGAGCTTCTGGATTGCAAACCTGAAGCATCGAGTTTTTGGCTCGAGCGAGCTTTTCTTCGCTCGAGCGAGGCTTTCTTGTGTCTGGTCGCTCGAGCGACCATGTCTTCGCTCGAGCGAGCCTGTTCAGTTTAAATAGGCAGCAGCGGATTTTTGATCAGTTTTTTATCTCTTTTTGTTTCCAAACCCATAGGTCCGACTTCTCTCTTCCTCTACACACCTTCTACCCTAGGTTTCATCTAGTTTTAGGGTGTTTCTACCCTAGATCCTTTATTAAAAAGATAGTGTGGGTCGAGGGCTTTTGTTTAATCTGAACAACCTAGGATTTGGAGCACTGTGGATTTTGGGTTTTCATCTCCGTCTTCTCTATTTTGGTTATTTTCTTCGAGGTAGGGATTTCCTACTCCAATGTATACGTTTTGTTCTAAGTTTTGGCATTTTAATATGTTGGGGGTAGTTTGGTAATTTTTGGGAAAAACCCTAATTGTTTAATAGATTGATTTGTATAATTAATTTAAGAAAAATTGGGGGAAATTAGTTGAATTCATGAGATTAGGGAATTTATTGATTAAATGGGGTAGTTGATTAATTTAAATTACTCACCTATTGAATTGTTGATTTGTTTATTTCCAGTCTAGAAATAACTGTTTGGGCTATCGGTGGAGAATAGTCATGATTGTTGTAGACACTGCATGTGGATTAGGGATAACTGAAACTAATCACATTGGTTAAGTCATTAATTTTGACTATTGAATTAATACAGAAATTACGTGTAATGATTGAGCATTGCATATGCATATTGTGTGGGAGGAGATAGGGGATGTACTCCACGGTTTAGGGGAAGATAGGGGATGGACCTTTAAACCGGATTTTGTTTGGGAGGAGATAGGGGATGGACTCCATTAGCATCACTATTATGTGTGCTTATTGATATCGAAGTGTTTTTTTTTACATGTTATTGATACAACACTAAAATGTGTATCATATTGGAAGTATGGAAGTGTTTTGATATGAGCCTGTGTCTCATTTGTTTTGTTAATAATTGGAAGTAATGTGAATATGTTATATAGTTCACTATTGTAGTTTGGCCTGGTTCTGAGCCATGTTGATAATAATGGAAAGTTGAATAAATAATGGAAAGTGAATATGACGTATAGTGTTAACCATCTATTGAATGCTATGGCTTTATTCAATGCTTATATTTGGTTTAGTATTTTTCTATTGGGCTGTGGCTCACCCTTTATGGGAACATCATTTTCAGGTTCAGGTGATAAGCTACCTCCAAGGACTTAGTTTGGAAGGACTTGGAGTTGAAGACTAGATTAGTTATTTGTTTTGTTTTGATATTACATGTAATCACAAGCCGAGGGCTTAATTTGTAGTTGAGTTAGTACTCACATTTTGTGTCCAAGTGTTGGCTTGGAAAGATGTAAGCCCATAGGGCATTTACTTTCATTATTACATGTAATGTCTTTATTTAAAGATACTCTGATGAATGAATTATGGTTTATTATCTTAAGTAATGCATCTTATTATTGTATATGTTATGGGTTATTTCTTGAGGGCGTTACAACTTGGTATCAGAGCGTACCGGGTTTGAATACTTTGGGTACATGGGAAGTGATTAGTATCACAATGGGTTCGTCTCGTTTGATAGAGACTTAGTGTAGTGTTATATGTTTGCATGATAACATGTTTATGTGATTATGTGGGTATGGAATGTAGTTTCTAGGATGTTGATTGGACCCTTGAGTTGCTAGTAGTCTTGTTAGAAAGGCAATTGATCACTGCTGCTTCCAACCGGAACTATGGTAACGCTTTGGGACCATTATCATCCAGGAATGAAATTCGTAGGTGCTTATGTGATTATGTGCTTACGTGGAATGAATTATTGTTGTCCAATGCATTAAAACGCGAGTGTTTAGCTTCGGCACATTTATTAATGTGCTAACGTCTTTGTTTCTTGTATTAGGATGTCAGGACGAGGTCGCGGTAGGCGTGGTAGGCCGGGTAGGCAGGAAGTGCCTGTGCCAGAGGAGATTCCGGTAGTACAGGAGATTCCGGCAGTTCAGATTCCGGCAGTGCAGGAGGGAGTAGGCCAGGCCAATGTGGCCGAGCCGGTAGGCCAGCAGGCTATGGGCGCTTTAGCCCGAGAGATAGTAGGGGCATTCAGGGAGTCAGTAGGCATTCTTCGAGCTGAGAATCAGGCTCAGGTTCATGTTGCTGATGCAGGACCTTCTTTTCTGAAGAGGGAGTTCTTCCGGTCTAATCCGGACGAATTTTTAGGTGATCCTAAAGAGCCGCTTAAGGCAGATGAATGGCTCGAACAGACAACGAAAACGTTTGAGATGCTTGGCATCGAAGATGAGGGGTTGAAGGTGACCTTGGCATCGTTCCAGCTGAAGGGGGATGCGGGTCAGTGGTGGAAGTTCACCAAAGGTCGTATAGGAGGTACATGGGAGGCTTTTGTGAATGCTTTCCAGGAGAGGTTCTTATCTCCGGCAGTCAGGGAGAAGCTGAGAGACCAGTTCTGTCAGCTTAAGCAGTCGAGTTCTTCAGTGGCCGAGTTTGAGGCTGCATTCACTAGTTTGTCCAGGTTTGCACCTGAGTTAGTGGCGTCTGAGGAACGCCGTTGCATTGAGTTTGAGAAGAAGTTGAGGCGTGGCCTCAAGCTGAGAGTTGTTGGGTCTATGATTCGGGATTATGGGCATCTGGTTGATGCTGCAGCCCATACGGAGATCATGATGCAAGAAGAGGAGGAAGGGCAGAAAGGCTCCAAGAGGAGTCAGGATGGCCAGGGTGATGGCAAGAGGCAGAGAGGTTTTACTCCTCAGCAGACTCAGGGTAGCTTTTCTAGATCCACTTTTCCAGTACCGAGTGCTAGTTCTGGGAAAGGCAGCCAGGGAGACATTACCTGTTTCAAGTGTGGTCAGCTGGGCCACAAGTCTCCAGTTTGTCCTCAGAGGGGAGGAGGTCAGAGAGCAGCATCTTCTTCGGCTCGATCTCAGAGCCAGAGTTAGGGTAGAGGCCAGCCGCTCTCGTGTTATCAGTGTGGTCCGCAGTTGGGTGGCACACCTGGTGCATCTGGTTTGAGGCAGACTCAGGGTCAGCAGCCAGCTCAGTCGGGTCAGGCCTCGAGGGCCAATCAGGGGGCTTCTTCGTCCCAGTCTGTATAGCAGTCTTATGCTCCTAGGGGTGAGCAGGTTGATCAGAGACCATCTGGGCGCGTGTATGCTGTTACCGCGCAGGACCTAGTACCGGCTCCATCGGTGGTGAGAGGTACCTTCTTGTTTTGCAACTCGGTTGCTAATGTTTTGATTGATACGGGTGCATCTCATTCCTTTGTGTCTGCTGCATTTGCATCTGTTTTGGAGTTGGAGTTAGCTCAGTTAGCGTCTCCTATCTGTGTAGTCACCTCTTGGGGGTGAATTGATCTTGAAACAAGGTGTAAGGGGTTGTGATATAGAGGTCGATGATCATAGAATCCCATTTTCTTTTGTAGTTATGCCTATGAAGGGCTTTGATGTTATTTTGGGTATGGACTGGTTATCGTCATACCGGGAAGTTATTGATTGCTACCGTCAGAGAGTCACTTGTTGTACCATTAGCGGAGAGTGTTTCCATTTTCTGGGGGACCGGGTTAGTAGTGTTTTGCCACCGGGGTATGTTTCACGAGGGCGGAGTGAGCTTAGTGGTCTACTTGCTAATCTTTCGATTAGTGAGGTGGATGAGACTCAGATTGTGTTGCCAAGGGTGGTTTGTGAGTACTCGGACGTCTTTCCCGAGGATCTTGTTGGGTTGCCACCGCATCGAGAGATTGAGTTCTCTATTGACCTAGTGCCCGGCACGGCGCCAATTTCTATAGCACCTTATCGTTTTGCCCCAGCCGAGTTAGTTGAGTTGAAGATTCAGCTCCAGGAGTTGCTAGATATGGGTTATATCCGTCCTAGTGTTTCTCCGTGGGGACACCGGCCCTCTTTGTTAAAAAGAAAGGTGGTGCTTTGAGACTTTGTATAGATTACCGGAAATTGAATCGGGCTACAGTTAAGATA
>JAPPVO010001183.1:0-15428 GCA_030407325.1 Camellia japonica | reverse complement strand
AAAGTACATATCTTTCCCATACTATGGAATCTTATGTGACTTGTATATATATATTTGACTTGTAGTTGTTCACAAGCTTGCATTGTCATACGAAATTTACAGTGTCATATTGAACTCTGTTTCCGTACATTGTATTTTTATTTTTTTCATGAGCAATGATATATAAATAAAAAAACATACACAAAAATTATATAAAGAATGGGATAATTATTCGTTATTCCATCTGAACTATGTTCATTTCGCCACTCTTGTACACTCTTACATTGGAGGTCTAGGGATTAATACTTGTCAATGACAAAAGTTGACTATTTCTCTCTCAGTATAAATAAATAAATATGTTTTTTCTGTAAGCAATAAATAAATATGTTTTTGCTTTCTGTTTAATGTTTTTATTTTTTTGGAAAACACAAAAGTCTAGGAGGGTTGTAGTTTGAAAGTCAATCATAATCCACAAACACAAAACACACACATATGGTTCCTATTCTAAGTCGAAGGTTTCAATTACGTTTGGAGTGTCAATTGGGTTGAGAGCTTGATTTAATGTACAAAATTGTCTTCAATAATTTATTTTGTTGGACTTGAGCACAGTGACAATCCCCCTTAGTCTACATGCCACAAGTCAATGTAGAGATTGGGCAGGGAAAGAAGGCTTATTTAAGGAAAGTGACAATGAGCTTAGCAAGTGAAGTCTCTTATTTGGAGACTTGGGATCAAACCCCTCCTTCATCTGGGTAAGAAGTGTTTTTAATTGGGAATGTATTGCATCCCCCCCCACACACACACACACACACACAAATCGACTTTGTCACTAAAATTATCACATTTGTGTCACTCTACACCTGACTATCAATTTGAAAAACAAAAATGCTATGGACCAGATTTCTTGTCCCAAATTTTTCTGGGTAAAATATTTGTGTGGTAAAAATTAAATTGGTATAATGGAATGAATTGATGTTTCTGGATAAAATTTAGGGTAAAATTTTTGGAATTGTAACATTGTTGTTTGAACAATTAACTCTTTAAACTAATTAGTGCACTTCATCCCAAACAATCAAATATAATTCACTTTATCCCAAACAATCAAATGTTAGTTAATATTTTTTGAGCAGGTCTACGGACTAGAAAATGGAACCTGAAAATCACCCAAAAATTACAATCTAATGTTAAGATTTGTTTATGCTGGGTCGACCCATGACAATAAGCTTTAAAATGGACCCTAGATCAGGAATTCTTTCTGGTATATTTTCCTTGGACAATAGACTTTTTGTAAGGGCGAAATATTACAATGAATTGTAGCAAATTATTCAATAAAATTTTTGTCAGCAAGTATGACATTTCGTCAAAAAAAAATATTAACTCTGAAGCGAACTAACGTTCAATTTAAAGGGTAAATTGATAATTTGAAGACGCAAAATCAAATTTTTTTCTCCAAATTTTTTTTTATGAAAATCAAACCTGGAGAGCGTGCCTGCTTCATGAGTTTGATGATGAAAAAGACCTCTGCAAAAAAATGCCATTAATGACTCTCTCTCTTTCTCTCTCTCTCTCTATCATAAGGAGAGATTAAATAGAAAAATTCTAGAAGTTCTAAAATTTCTACCAAATGACATTAGGTAAAACATTACTATAAATTTTGGTGAAAGCCAAACGTGAATTGAAGAGAATCGAAACAATTAAAAAAATAATAATTTTACACATTCACAATTTTATTAAAAATCTCATAAAAATACAAATGATCAAACGTGATCGTTATCAAAATAATAATTTAAATCGCCAATGATATTTGAATATGAATGATTTTAGTAGGATTAGTAATACTACGAACCCACCCTTATCAACCCAGAAATTACTTCAAATTTATTTTATATATGGACTCCACATGAACCTCACACTACATAAATCAATCTCTACCATACAATCACGCACCTAGAATTGTTTGGGTAGATAAGGGTGGGTCTCTAAACATTTCTTTAGTAGGATTGTCAGTAAAATTTTAAATAAATATAGCATTGATCTAAAAAAAAATATAACGGCAAAATTACACCCTAAATAAATAAATAAATTTGACGCTTGTAATAAAATTACTTTTTTAATTTTTTCAATTTGAAGTCTAATTTTTTTTTTTCAATTTAAATTATTTTACTATTTTTGTTAAGTGAAATTGACCAAAAAATAGTATTTTAATCATTACACTTGTGTACATAAAATGTCTATAGAAAAAATCATTTAGTTTAACAACTAAATATTCTTTTTAGTCAATTTAACTTAATAAAAATAGCTAGATGATTTAAATTGAAAATAAATCAAAAGATTAGATTTTAAATTGATAAAATTAAAAACTTTTTTTTTTTTTTTGATCGGCAAAGAAAAATTTCATTTAACAGCAAGAAATTAAAAGTACAGGAAAATGAGCTGCATCGAGAGAGATTCGGAAGTATAAAAATACCCCTACTACTGCTACTCGCATCCATACAACCAACCCCTAAGCCTCTCGAATTTTTTTAAAATAAACAGTTAAGAAGAACTTAACTAGAAAATAAAAAACATGAATCCCCAAAAAAACCCACAAAACCACCCGAAATTCAAACTAGATGCATCAAAATACAAAATTCAAAATTCAAAAGAGCCACAGCAGCCCACGCCTCTGACTACAAGCCAACGTCCAATCAGCAACTCCCCATGACCCTGCTGCTACACCTCCTCATGCCTCACGCCTCTGCTACACCAACTCCCCATGACCCTCGTCTCTGATGCTGCTGCGTCAACACCCTCGCCGGCCGAAGAAAAACTCCAACGCCACTACCGGGAAGACTTCACCTCCTCTGCCAAACTCCAAAAGCCCACTCCATGTTGCTACAGCTCCTCGCCTCATCTTCTAGCACACCCAAAACCCTCAGCCAAACTCCAAAAGTAACAGGTCTTCAACCTCACACCACCATCGGGAAGACTACACCCAATGCCCGCAGCCAACCTCCCGAAGCCCACTCCAAGCTGCTACTACTCCACTCCTCAACTTCTAACACACACCCAAAACCTTTGCCGAAAACTCCAAAACCCACAGGACAACAATCTCACGCACCCGCTGGGAGTACCTACACCCCTCCAAACATACAGGTCTTCCCCTCCAAACAAAAAGAGAACCTACACCCCTCAAACTCTCGCTCAAGGAGGAGCGCTCGAGTGCCAACCAGACAGGAACTGGGACGCCTACGGAACCCTTGTTACCACCCAAAATCACACCCCTCAAACTCCTACTCAACAAAGAGCACTCGAGTGAAGGACAACAGCTGATAAAACCTGGACAAACCAAAACACTCCCGCAGCATCGAAACACGTCTAGGTGGGTAGAAACGGGGACTCAAGTTTATTGGAAAGAAAAGCTAACAAGACAAAGACAAAGACAAAGACGAGCTAGGCCAGCCGACCGCCATTGCCAAAAGGCGGCAGTCAGCCGGCCCAAAAAAGAGGCCGGAGAAGAAGGTTTTAAGGGAAGGAAAGAAGAGGTTTATTAGAGAGAGAGAGAGCCATGCTTTTAGGTAATTTGAGACTTAAAGTGATAAATATATTTTGTTACAATAGTCAAATCCTTCTTCTTCTTCTTTTTTTGTAATTTTCCCAAAAGAATTTCAGGTGTAAGCTTTATAAATAAATAAAATTTTAATTTTATAAATTTAAACTCTAATTTTTTATTTGTTTTCAATCTAAAATATTTGGCTAATTTTATTAATTAATACTGACAAAAAAAGGCATTTTTGTTAGTAAACTCAATGAAAAAATGAGTATTTTAGATATTTATGTACACCTATATTGAGTATAGTGATTAAAATATTATTTTTCTACCAATTTTACTTAACAAGTAAATGATTTAGATTTTACCCACACAAAAAAAGAAAAAAGAAAAAAAGATTTATATTGAAAATAAATTCAAGATTTAATATTTAAATTGACAAAATTAAAAACTCATGATTTATTCATTGAATTTTTTTATTTTTGTAATTTCCCAAAAAAAATAAATAAATAAATAAATTACTCCCTGCTAAGGCATCTCCAATTTTTAATCCCTTTTTTTTATCAAATAAAAAAGTGTTCAAAATCATCTTCAATTCATTCATTAAAAATGTCGATCAAATCAAGATATTTTTTTAATCAAATTGAAAATTTATCAAATCCTTCATCAAAATGAAAATTTAAAAAGTTGAAAAAAAAAACTATTATTCATTAATGGTTTTGAAACTCAAAAGAGTTTTGAATTTTTACTTTTAGTCCTTGTGGATTAAGCTCTTACACTATGTTTGGGAATTTAGGAGAGAAAAGAAAAGAAATTATTACTTAAGTTATAAGAAAAAGGAAAAAAAAAATGATTGTGATTTCTCTCCTTCTTGTTTGGATAAGTAACAAATAAAAAAAAAAGAAATGATTATAATTTATCTCCTTTTTGTTTGGTTAGATTTCATAAGAGAAAAGAAAATAAATTATTTTATGTTATATTATCAAAATAACCTTTGTATATTTTCAATCATTTTATTTCTTTTATTTTTACAAGGACAAAATTGATATTATGAAAATATTAGTTTCTTTTCTCTCCCAATCTCTCCACTTTTGGAAAGATTGAAAATGAAAGTTATAAGAGAAATGAATTTCTTCCAGTTTCTCTTCATTTCTCCCCATTTCTCTCCACTTAAGTTATCCAAACAAGTGAGAGAAATATATATCACTCTATTTCTTTTCTTGTCTCTCCAAATCACTCAATCCAAACATAGCGTTAGTGAGCATAAATGCACCATTATACAATATATTTTCATTTCATTATTAAGTTCATATCAACTCGTTATATTGTTTCCACAGTTGTAAACTCCGAAACATATTTAACATTTGACAATCATGAACAAAGATATTATATATATATATATCGCTGTGGATTATGTTTACAATGATAAATTTGTTGAAGTTTGTGTATATTAATATTAAAATAACTTTATATAAATGGTTGTTTCTGTAATAAATCCAAAACAAACACTGGAATACATGGGTACAATAATGCATTAAAATATGCAATCAACTAGGCCTATCTTTGTTGGCCACCATGCCTTTCGTAGGCCTTAATTCCAACGAGGCTATGGGTTCAATTCCCCTTAGGGGAGTTGAATTAAGAGAGTGCAAGCACCTAAGTGCCTTGCCAAGGGTGGAGAGATATTCTCCCATAGATGCTAATCTAACAATTAACAACTAACATTTGCGATTATAAAAAAAAAAAACATTAAAATATGCTAGTACTCAACTCGAATACATTAAAATATTGTACTAGAAACTATATGAATCAACTTATGGATGATGTCTACAAATATGATGCAGATGGATCAAAAGTTGCAGTGGAGCCATTTGTTAAAGAAGCCAAAGATGCAGAACTAGTCATCGAAGGAGCAAAGTATGTTGGCACAGGCATTTTGGTAGGGAGAATGGGCAATGGAGCTTCAAAATTAAGCACATGAATTGCTTGCCTAATTGAAGGTCGGAGATTGTGATCTGGGTGAGCACACCAAAGCCCAACAATCATCAGGCATTCCACTTCTTCTTGAACGAAATCAGCACATATCTTCGAATCTAACGCCTCAAGAAGCCTACTAGTACCATAGAGGTCCCAAACCCAGTCTATCATTCTTATCTGACTTTCTGGGACCTTCAAGCTAATGGGTTTTCTTCCACATGCTATTTCCAGTGCCACAACTCCAAAACTAAAGACGTCTGATTCCTTATTGGCTTTGCCTGTAACTAGGCATTCTGGTGCCATGTAACCTATTGTTCCTGCCAAAATTGTTGTTTGTGACCCCTTATCGTGGTCAACAAGCCTCGCTAATCCAAAATCCCCAAGTTTAGGATTGAAATTTGAATCCAACATGACATTGCTTGATTTTACATCTCTGTGCACTATACATTGTTCACATTCTTCGTGTAGATAGAGGAATGCTGAGGCCAAGCCTTTAGCAATTTTGTACCTTATTGCCCATGTCAATAAACTTTTTTCTTTGAAGAGATGATAATCTAAGCTTCCATTTTCCATGACCTCATAAACAAGTAAGAATTCTCTTTTTTCATGACACCAACCAAGTAGTTGGACCAAATTTCTATGCCTCAACCGACTAATGATCTTCACTTCAGATATGTACTCCTTTATTCCTAGTTTTGATCCTTTAGATATTCTCTTCACAGCGACGTGGAGGTTGGATTCCCTCAAGAAACCTCTATAAACCCCACCAAATCCTCCCTCTCCAAGCTTCTGTTCCTTTGCAAAGTAGTTTGTTGCGCGAATTAATTCACCATATGAAAACTTCTTTGGTCCGGTACCTACCTCGAATTCATTGTCCACGGATAATTCAATAGCAAGCTCTTCTTCTTTTTTTGCTGCTTTATTACTACTTTTGTTCCACAAGACAAATCCAAGCAAAGCTAACACACTAATAACCAAAATAAATGAGCCGAAAACCACCCCCAGTGCCTTTTTGTTGTTTTCACCCATCCTCTTCTTATCGATTTGCAAAGTCGAATTGAATTGCCTCGATCTCACATTATTTTTCACAAGAGGATCTTCATGCATGGCTCGACCAGCTTTTTGCAATTGGTTCAAGCCCCCATCATTTGGAGTGACATGGATGCCATCTTCGTTGACATAAGCAGGTGGATCAGCTATTATGTCGATATTTTCACGCTTTTGATCAATCTTCGTGAAGTTGAAGCTTAGTGAATTTGCTTGAAGAGGGAAATAGTGAAGGGTGAAGAAGAAGAGAGAACAAAGAAGAATAGTACTTGACGGGACTAATGGGTTCCAAAAGTTACACACAGTCATAGCCATGGTTGGTTTTGTTGTGAGGAGAAAAATTAGTTCTTAATGTTAGATAATGTCTCAATGGGACCACATAATTAAATGTTGTGTTATCATTTATAAGAAGCCTACAATTTAAGTGATTCAATTTAGTTAATAGGCTTAAGGGTATATGTGTTATGGACCTAATGTGTAGATACTAGTTGTATAATTTCTATTTCTATGAGGGGCAGAAATAGAAATTAAAACATATTGGTTAATTAATTGGTTTAATGACTAATTAATTGGTTTAATGACCAATTAATTAGTTTAATGGTTAATGGGTAACTGATGTCTGTTTAATATCTCATAAAACCTTTCAGTTTTGAAAACCAATTACAACCTTTAAAAAGGTTATGGTCCCTATTCCTTCCCAGGTGGTAAGAACACTGCCATGTTTTCTAAATCCTCTCAAGGAGAAACATAAGGCACCAAAGGGGAAAGGATTAGAAGGCAATAACATAATCAATAACAAAGAGGTTATTGATAATCACGCTTCCGTTTAACCGTTCATCAATGGATTCAGGTATGTCATTTTGTCTTGATTTCTTGATGATACACATGGTAAATAATCCGAAGTGTAAGGTTTATGTTCTGCAATTTATGTTTACAATTGGTATCAAAGCGGTCTTCTTGTTGTAATGATCAAACATTGACAATAAGTTATGTCAAATAACAAATCTATCTTTGGATGGATTTATTATTCACATTAGGTTTCCTTTACAATTGGCACATGTTTATCACCACAAAATGTGTGTGTAATTCCGCCAAGTATTAATCATGTCTTTGGACCGATAAATACCCGCATGAGATACACAGACATGAACATCAAAACATTCCATATAAAACAATCTAGACAAGAGAGATCACTTTTGTGACATCTTGTTTGAATTGACTTATATTTAGAACGTTATAAAATTAAATTTCTGTAGATGTTGTATGAAATTACATTAAATTTAAAGATTTCTAAATTTGTTACCCCGAAAGACTTCTGGAATCCCACGCTTCATGATCATAAGACTTAGCCTGTTAGAACGATCCCACTTTTCAAAGTACACAATTTCCTCAGGAGTACTTTGTGCAGTGAGAGCATTCGGTTTTGGCATCCTTAATGCCAAGTCTATGTCCATGCAGCCGAGAACAATCAATATGTTCTCTTTCCAGTCCTTAAAGTTTGTTCCATTTAACATTGGAACATTGTTCATGTTGGCAGAGATTGAAGTAGTCGACATTAAAGCTGAATAGAAAAGAAAATAAAAGGAATGAACAATTATGCTCACATTAAGTTACCAAACAGATAACATCTCAAGAATACCACTTACAGTTAATATCACTACCCAAAGGCTTGGTATTAATGCTCAGCAGGACAACCCCACACATGCAAATGTTTTAGACTAGGCTGTCGCCCAACCCAAAGCTCATAAGGTGTTTTTGCAGCTGCTTTAGTTGGCACCCGATTTAAGATAGAAGTTGTTGTCTTTAGAGCCTCACCCCAGAGGGACTCTGGTAAAGTAGAATGACTGATCATACTTCTTACCATATCCTTAAGAGTCCGGTTTCGTCTCTCAGATACACCATTCATGCTAGGTGATCTTGGCATGGTGTATTGTGGGACGATTCCACATTCCTCCAGGTATTTTGCAAACGGTCCTGGACGTTGTTCACCTGATCCATCATATCTGCCATAGTATTCACTACCACGGTCAGACCTGACACTTAAAAATATAATAATGAGGAATTCAAAAACACAAACATTATCTGGGACCTTGTTTTCATTTTATTATTATAAGTCTACATTTCCAAATCTGAAAACTAATAAAAATATTTAAAACATCAATACATCATGCAAAACTTATTTTCTTTTTTTTCTTCTAAATGGAAAACATGAGGTATTATCAAATAAATATATATATATATAATAAAAAAACTTATTAATAAAAAAGGTATTGTCAATCCATATCAGACACAGACAGATTTGAGGCTAGTCAAATTTCTCAGCTTCAACAAATGTGATCATTGATCATTGAACTTGTCATGCCGAGCTTGACTTTCATCAACACCATCGAAATTAAATTGCTCTATTCTTCGCATGGGGGGCCAAGTAAATCTTTGATACCTACAAATCACTTAGCATTCGTTTGGCACAAGTTAAACATGAATTTTTTGGTTAAAATAATCACAAAAAAATAAGATAGACTTCTTAACCCAATAAAACAAAATGTCGCATCCAAACCATAATCATTTTATTTTTTTCTCTCACAAAAGTCAAAAAAACCAAAAAATTTATCTCAAACTAGTCTATTTTAACTTATCAAAAAGCCAAAAAACTAGTCCACACCCCAAACAAAACCTTAAGACTAAACCAAAGCGGTAATTCATCCCAATGCAAGAAGCCCCGTCACCACGAGATGCATTTCAAGTCTCTTTATTCCATTTGTTAGGATGCGTTCAAGAATGAAAACGTGATTCCTAGTTTGATTCCTAAGACAAAATGAGATTCCACACCAAGTAAGGAATTCTATTCCAGTCCTAAAAAATGTGACTTGTTAAAGAATAAAGCAAGTAGATTGAGGATTTCTAACTTAGCCAAACACTTGAATTGGCATTAAACATGAATATTATTACTAATAATAGCATTCCTGGTAATGTGATTCTCATTCTCTTTATGAAACCAAAGATTTTTCTTCAATAATCACATCAGGTATTCAAAGTGCACCCCCATACAGCAAAAAAATTATGGAAACAAAGAAGAACAATACATATATAGTCTACTGATACACGTGTTCTCTATAACTGACTAACCTAAAGAGGAAATGTTTGATCTCAAATTTGCAGGGCTTTGCATGAAAAAGACGAGGCATAAAAAAAAAAAAAAAAAAGTTTTCTGCCCAGTGGGGCGCCCCCACGTCACTGGGGGTCGACCCCCACTGGGGGTGCCAATCAGTGCTCTAAATTAAAAACCGAATCGGACGGGGGCCTTGCGCACCCTCGTGGAGCGACGCAAGTTTGGTTCTGCTGCTGGTGGGGGAGGAGGAGGGGGAGGGGGAGGGGGAGGGAGAGGGGCTTCGCCATTAGGACAGTGGAGTTGGCCACACGTGAGAGAGAGAGAAATACAGACACATGGAATCCACACCAAATACATGCCAATCTAAGCTTCACAATGGAAGATGAAACGAATTGTGTATATTTGGCTTGCCATGTATATTTGGCTTGCCATGTGTCTGTATTTCTCTCTCTCTCACGTGTGGCCAACTCCACTGTCCTAATGGCGAAGCCCCTCCCCCTCCCCCTCCCCCACCAGCAGCAGAACCAAACTTGCGTCGCTCCACGAGGGTGCGCAAGGCCCCCGTCCGATTCGGTTTTTAATTTAGAGCACTGATTGGCACCCCCAGTGGGGGTCGACCCCCAGTGACGTGGGGGCGCCCCACTGGGCAGAAAACTTTTTTTTTTTTTTTTATGCCTCGTCTTTTTCATGCCTCGTCTTTTTCATGCAAAGCCCTGCAAATTTGAGATCAAACATTTCCTCTTCAGGTTAGTCAGTTATAGAGAACACATGTATCAGTAGACTATATATGTATTGTTCTTCTTTGTTTCCATAATTTTTTTGCTGTATGGGGGTGCACTTTGAATACCTGATGTGATTATTGAAGAAAAATCTTTGGTTTCATAAAGAGAATGAGAATCACATTACCAGGAATGCTATTATTAGTAATAATATTCATGTTTAATGCCAATTCAAGTGTTTGGCTAAGTTAGAAATCCTCAATCTACTTGCTTTATTCTTTAACAAGTCACATTTTTTTAGGACTGGAATAGAATTCCTTACTTGGTGTGGAATCTCATTTTGTCTTAGGAATCAAACTAGGAATCACGTTTTCATTCTTGAACGCATCCTAACAATGGAATAAAGAGACTTGAAATGCATCTTGTGGTGACAGGGCTTCTTGCATTGGGATGAATTACCGCTTTGGCTTTGGTTTAGTCTTAAGGTTTCGTTTGGGGTGTGGGCTAGTTTTTTGACTTTTTGATAAGTTAAAATAGGCTAGTTTGAGATAAATTTTTTGGTTTTTTAAACTTTTGTGGGAGAAAAAAATAAAATGATTATGATTTGGATGCGATATTTTGTTTTATTAAGTTAAAAAGTCTATCTTATTTTTTTGTGATTATTTTAACCAAAAAATTTATGTTTAACTTATGCCAAACCAATGCTAAGTGATTTGTAGGTATCAAAGATTTACGTGGCCACCCATACGAAGAATAGAGCAATTTAATTTCGATAGTGTTGAGGAAAGTCAAGCTCGGCATGACAAGTTCAATGATCAAAGATCACAAGTGTTGAAGCTGAGAAATTTGACTAGCCTCAAATCTGTCTGTGTCTGATATGGATATCAAAGTGCCTCTTCTTTTTTTTTTTTTTTTTTTTTTTTTTTTTTTCATTTTTCTTTTCCTTCACTTGATCTTGTAATCATATATGTATGAACATATATTTATCTTATTAGTTATTAGTATCATGTGATAACATTAAAGAACATGTGGAAAACTGAGAGTTCATAAAAATTATTGAAATGGTGTTCAGTTTTGAAAACTCTCATTTGGGTAAAAATGGAAATGTAAAGAGTCTCGAGAATCCACAAAGCCTTTTGGGGTTTGGGAACATAAGGCCATAGCTGGTATTGTTTTTGTTTTCCATTTTTTTGTAGCAAAAAACAGCTGCCAAAGTGTTGAATGTTTTAATTGGATTTGTTATGATTAAAAGGCACAGGAAATATAAGATATGGATTGTGCAAGATAATATGTTGTATGTTCTCATCATTTTCTATGTTCTTGCCTAGCCAAAAATAAAAATACTACAAGCATTTAAAGAGTCACCATTTATAACGCATGGACTTCAAACTAATAGCAGTTGAAAACTTTAAATTGGTTGACTTCTGGCTTTATCCTTCGTGCACAAACCAGTGAAAAGATGATGCAATAAAGTATAAAGTCCTTGTGCATCACAACATAAAATATTTTGTGTATAACCATTTGAGGACACACCTATAAAATCCCAGAACTTCACCTACACTTCCACTGTGATAATAATTTCAGAAAATTGACGGGAGAAGAACTTTCGGATTTGAGTGTGGAAGATCTGGAAAATCTGGAAGGCCAATTGGAAACGAGCTTGAAGGGCATCCGAACAAAAAAGGTACAAAAAATTTAGATGCTATGCAATTTATTATTCAGTGATATTCAAGTTACAAAATACAAAACACTTATGTGATCCTTATTTGGTTTTTGACTTCTGCAGCACCAAATTTTAACTGATGAAATACAAGAATTAAACCACCAGGTCTTCTCAAAATTTTACCACAAGTAGTACCAGTTTCTGTTTAGGGGCCGATTTTACTTCAGAGTAGCTAACTTCAACTGATTCCACTGCAGGGAGTTATTAGTCATCAAGAAAATATGAAATTGTATAAGGAGGTTAATGTCCTGCGACGAGAAAATGCAGAATTACATAAAAAGGTACCGACTGCTTGTATTGACTTTAAATATTTATTTAAAATAAAGAACTTACATACTCGATTTTATTTATAAATTCATCCAATGTGAAAGTTGTTCTCTATAAAGCCTAAGAATTTCTGTTTCAGGCTTATGGAGCAAATGACATAAACAGAAGTTCCTTCAAACCATATGGTTGCAGCAATGGATACGACTTACATGTACCTATACAACTGCAGCTAAGCCAACCGCAACAAGCGCACAATGAAACACCAGAAACGCAAGGAATCTAGGGTAATCTTTCTGCTAGGTACTCTGAAGAATTAAATCAGAAACTAACAGTACCAGATCATATTCTTTTAACATTAATTCTGTCACATCTTCTTCCAAATCACAGATGATTACAACTGCCTTAACAAAGCAGACAGACAACTGTGGAGAATATAGTCAATTTTCATCAACTACTTGCCCCGGAGTGACAAAAATCGTTGTTTGCAAACAAGACTGTGTGTGTAAGATAGTGGAAAATAGACATTCAGTATAAACATCATCAATTTCGTAATGATATGGTACTTGGATTAAACTTAAGATTGTTGCGGTATGATCAATCACCTTGTGCTATGATCAATCACCCACCAACTTAATGTAACAATTAGAAATAATGAGAAGTTATTTCAGGGTCCAGGTAAAATTTTAGATGTTTTATTATCAAGATTTTTAAAATAGACATTTTGACCCCCACCAATTCAACGCTGAATTTTCCATACTTAATTTTCAATTTTATCAAGCAGCCTCTAGAATGATTGGAAAGTTAGGGATGATTAGTTAGGATTCTTTAGGCTTATTTCTTATTACAATTGAAAACATTTAGTCATTACACAATAGGATTATGGCTTACGAAAATAAGGCCATGAGTTTAAGTATTAACAACAACACTTTTCACCAAAAGAATAAAATTGTTTCTTTTTAGTCTAATCACCCTCGCCGAGTCTAAAAGCGCAATTTGACTCAACGATAAGGTTGTGTATATATATTGCTTCATGCAGTGGGTCGTCTTTTTTTTTCAACCCTTGAACTGAGTTTGATTCAGATCCCTTTCTGTTTTATAATTAAATAAAATAAAATAAAAAAATCCCAATTTCATTAGATGGGATTGTGTCAATTTTGCAAATAACAAGTCCCTAAAAGAGAACCAACAAATATAAATATACTATCAATCACTGACCCCAATGGCATATAGAAAACATCATTGCTAGATAGCTCAAAATTTTGTGGCTCAAATCACTTAAAACGATGTCATTTTGAGTGTAAATGAGTATAAAACGACGTCGTTTTGACAGATTTGAACCATTTGAACCACAAAATTTTGAGCTACCAAACATTTTTGAGACCCAAAAACTTACAAAATTTGTTGACACCCTTACAATTTATCCAATAAAAGACAAACAAACCAAGTCAATTTAGCATAAAACGCTGAAACAATTTTATATTTAAATATAACAACAATATAATAAAAATGACAAAAGAATGCATTGTCTTACCTGTTGAGCGTAGATGCTTGAACATTTCAAGAAGGCTTTGGTGGGAGATCTCATAGAATAAACAAATGGGCTACAATTGACTGTCAGATCCACGAATCATCCATGTTCAGGCCTTGTGATGTGTACGGAGTTCCATGTTGTATGTGTATTGGGGTGTCTGTATGTATACCACATATGGGATTCACAAAGCACAGAATGGTCTTCTTCATGCACAGTGGTGATTTTTTTTAGGGCACGGTGCCCCTTTGGGAATTTGAGATTTTTTTTTTTTTCTTCAGAAAATTACATTCAACCTTCTTATAAAAAAAATTTCTCACTTTATTAATAATTTGTTAATTACATAAATACAAAAATAATATTCAGCTTGTTTGATTTGAGTTTTTTGAATTAAGTGTTTTTTTAAAAAAAATTTCCTTTTTTTTTTGTTTTTAGTGAATATTTTTAAAATTTTAAGCATTTTTTTTTTACTTTTTTAGATACATCAAGATGTATCTAAAAAGTAAATATTTGTGAAAAATATTTTAAAAAATTAATAAATACACAAAAATATGAAAAATATACTGAATTTTTGTATTTTTTATATTTAATAGATTTTTTAAAGATTTTTTCACAAAAATTATATTTTTTAAGTGTATTTATGTTAAGTGCACTTAAAAATTAAAAAAATTACTTAAAATATTAAAAAAAATCAATAAAAATAAAAAAAAAATACGAAAAATAAAAATAAAAAGTAGAATTTTCTGAAACCCAAACCAAGCAAGTTTATTTTTAAAAATTTTAAAAAAATAATTATATATTTTTAAAATATATAAGTGGATTCAAATTTAAAAATAATTAATGAAAAAAATATTTTAAAAAATCAAAATTCAAATATGAAATTTTTGAATTTCTAATGCACAAAAATGGGATTTAATTTTGATTCTAGTTTTTTTTTTCCTTTCTTTTCTTTTTAAGCATCTCAACATGAAAAATTTTGAGTTGGCTTGAGTAAAAATTTATAATTTTGGATTAAATTTGAACTAGTTTGAACAAATATGCTAAATAATCAGAGTAAAGTGACAGTCAAATTATATATTTAAATTTATAATAATAGTAAGTATAAAAAAAAATTATTAGAATGGTGTTAAAGTAATTTATATTGTTATATTATATTAAATATATATTATAAACACAAATAATACAATACAAAATTATTTTTTTTCTCATTTAAAAATTATAAAGACCAACATAGCGGCATATAAAATTTTCAATTTTTACCTCTGACATTTTATAAATTATTTTGTTTGATGTTATTAATGATTTAAAAAAAATAAAAGTAATATAATATAATCTTAATAAATTAATTAAATGAGTTGGAAAAAAATGCATTTTTTTTTTTTGTGCAATTAAGATAATTTGGGCAACTCGGGCAATAACTCAAGTTGGATTTGGACAAACAATCTTTGCTTACAATTCGAGTTTGAGCAGCGCTGGGCAACTCTCAACACAACTCAAGTTGGTTTTTGACAATTTTTCAATGAGACTAAACTCGTTGGAATTATACCCTA
>JAPPVO010001181.1:0-35657 GCA_030407325.1 Camellia japonica | reverse complement strand
CTTAAAATGACCCATTCTTCATATTTTGTTAAGGGTCCAAGGTTGTTTGGTGCATGCTTTTGGTACCTCATGTTATAGCCTTTGTTGGCTCATTATTTTGCATGCTATGTTTAGCCTATCTACCTACTGAATTGGGGGATGTTATCTCTTATAAATGTGCATATTTTTGGTCCCTCTTTAATGTTGTAGAACTTTTTTTTTCGGTTTGATCATTGTATATACTACTTGCTTTGTAATTCCCCTCTTTTTCCCCATTTTTGCATGCTAATTTTGCCATACTTGTGGTTGTTGTTTAGCCTTGCTTCGTACTGAAAAAATGCTAGTTTAGGGGCTGCCTTGCTACTGTTTTACATGTTATGTCCATATTATGCATATTTAGTAGGGCTGTAGGCCATTTCGGGTGCATTACATCGCATTTCGGGCGTCGGGTGTAATTTTGTCATGATTCGGGGGCTATTTGTGCATCATTTTAGCTGCTGAAATTGGCATTTTCCATATGCCATATGTCACATCTCATTCGCATGTCATTTCTGTGCCTTAGGGCCATGCCTCGGTTTGCGCGCCCGTGGGCACGCATTTCGAGGCACTTCATTTTTATCCGACGGCCTCCCGTATGAGAGTGGCTGAGGCCCTCTCATGTTGGTATAAGTCCATTCTGCATTCTACATGCCATTTTCGCAGCATTGCATTCCGTATGCCTTTTCTCGATTTGCGTGCCCGCGGGCACGCACTTCGAGACATCTCATTTTAGCCTCATCACATATCATTTCCATGTCATTTTGAATTCTGTATGCATCGCCTCGATATGCGCGCCCGTGGGCACGCATTTCAAGGCACTTCATTTTCATCCGACGGCCTCTTATGTGAGTGTGGCTGAGGTCCACTCGTGTTAGTGTAAGTCCAATTGCATTGTGTATGCCATTTTATGCTTTAGAATCATTTCCTCGGTTTGCGTGCCCGCGTGCACGCATTTTGAGGCATCTCATTTTCATAGCATTGTGTATGTTAGGGTTGCATATTAGCTACATTTCATGCATATCATGCATATTGCATCGTGTTCGGGATAGGAGTTAGCCCGGGCACGGGAAACGAGGTGTGTTCCGTACTCCGAGTGACGGAACGTGTCTCAATTCCCAACTCACCGACACTCCGGATTATCCATGATGGAGTTAGGTTTTGTTGTAGTATTCATATGCATTCATTTTATATCAAGTTGTGCAATTCAGCTCCTCGGCCATCATGCATCGATATGCGTAATTGGTGGCACGAGGATCGAGACATGCATACATTTGTGAAATACATTGCTATGCCTCTTTCCTGCTCTCTGTTGTAGCAAAATCCAGAATCAGTAGTCTTCCGAGACTTGGCACACATTTCGAGAACAGATGCAAAACAGAGGCTAATTGGGGCATCCCAGTGGATTTCCGCGCAAAGCAGCCCAAACATGCATCATTCCATCATCCGGAGCAGAATCAAGGTAGTCCCTGGCTTGCACGCCAGTTTTATTATTTTTTTAGTTAATTTGTTAATTAATTAGAAAATCTGTATTATTCTTTTATTCGGACTGTATTATTTATTCGGACCCTCTGCGCGAGGGCATAACTGTAATAAGTGTGGGTGAGTGTGATGTATGTCTCCCAACCCCCATTTCTTTCTCCCTTTTATTTACCCGCTTATGATGGTTAGATATAGGGCATATTTCAATTAGCATACAGTATGACAGCATATTTGCATCATTCATCTGTTTTGCACGCACCGGGCTCGGCGCATCATACAAACTGCATTTGTATTTCAATTCCAAATTGAATACGTGATAGTTGTAGCATTCCATATACCATGTTTAGAAAAGCCGAGCCTGCTATAGTTGCATCTTTGCATATGGTGCATTAGGCATTTCTGTATAAATTAGGATCATGCATTGATTCTTAATTAGCTTCTTTCTTTGGCTTGGAGTACTCGGTGAGTTTTATGCTTTAGCATCCTTGCATGCGTGTGAGTGTTGCCATGAATAGCATGCTTACCATGAGGCTATGTGCTTACGTGATATAACTGCCTTGAATGCCTGTGGGTGGAGGTTGTGTTGCTTGAATTGGGACAATGCGTTGACTGTTTGTTTTAAGCCCACTAGATAGTGGCAAAATCATGCTTTTCTAAGCCCACCTGAGGGTGGCAAATCCACGTCTTAGCCTACCTGCGGGTAGCACCATCAAACCATTTTCAAACAAACAAACATGAAATGTCTTGTTCCAATTTAGGCGACTCAGTCTATACTTGTTTGCTGCGAGCATCACATAGTAACCTAGGCTAATAACCGGAATAAGAACTCACATTGTTTTCAAAACTAGATATCATGGTTAGTAGAGGCCGATCTTTGATCGGGCGAGCGGGGGTGCTCACGATGTGACCTTCCCCAATCGTACCCAAGTTCCCGAGCCAACTTTGGTGATGACGGACACGTGGCATTTGGCAACGAGTTAGGGTTTCCTAAATTTCCCATTTTAAAAAAAAATATTTAGGTGGCGACTCTGTATCTGGCAAAGCAGTCCATGTTTGGCACTTCTTTCAAAAAAATCTGTTTTCAAAACGATTTGCCGGATTTGGACTCTTTGGTTCAAGATTAAGAACCGTGACATTTGAGTCCTTGAACTGTAGTGACCCCAATATGAACAGAACGGGACTTAACCCTCCCGGGGCGTTCGGGGACGTCTACACTATCTATTTCCAGAAAGGTTTTCTTGAGGTTTTTAAATATTATTTGGAAGCAATTGTGGGAGGTAAAATACTCTTTGTTCCTCTTGCAGGTTCTTTTGGGACAGTGCATCGTGCTGAATGGCATGGATCGGTTAGTATTTGGACCTTGTTATTTCTCCATTGATTACCTAATCCTGTTAATGCAAGTATGATGCTACATTCATGGTCTTATTTATTATTGGACCAGAACATAAAATAAAACTTACTGATGAGAATGCTAGTCATGCCTACTGACTTGAGCTAAACCAAGCACTCTTGCAACAAATTTGGCCATTATCTGGGTGTGTTTTGTTTTAACAAGCCTTCACAGGCTTTGGAAAGCATATACAAATGTAGGTGAAACTCTTTTGGGAGGCAGTAACAAATGGACCTGTATGGATCTGTATGTTTTTGCAACACCTTATAGGATTACCTGGGATTATTATTTCTCTGCCTGAGACCATACTTTGAAATTTGAATCTTGGGAGGAAGAAGCAGAGCTGGAATATGTATTATTGTGTTCATCCTTTTTCTTTTTATTCTTCTATAGAAATCTGTCATAAAAGGTTGGCTCAGAAGCCTTCTGGTTTGATTGGATTTGGTGATATGGTTCTATTATGGTCATTGCTTTGGAATTATAATGGTTTCATTACATAGGTAACATGTGGATAGTGTGTTGAACTATCTGTATTTATGTGATGAACGTGAAGTTTGAATATAGTGCTTGCAAGTGGAGGTGAGAGTTTTGAATCTGGCTTGTGATTGATGTGCTAACTTTATTATTGACAATGATTATAATTTGCTAACTTTTTATTTATTTATTTATTTATTTTTTTTGGGTTAGTTTCTTTATTTTTTTTATGACTGATTCCAGTTTTTTTTTTTTTTTTTTTTTTTATAGGAGCATTGGCCAGCTTGTTCCTTGAAATAAGCATTGGCCCATGAATGAGTTATCCAATATTTTGATGGTTTTGTAACATTTTTTGGGGTATGGTTTGTGGTTAAATATAAATGTTAGAAATTGGGCGCCCATGTGGCATGGCCCTTTGAGCTTTTTGAACCTGAACCTCTTGAACCTTATCCATGTAAGTTTGAATTTTAATTCAAACTTATTTGGATAAGCATTCAGGATATCTATATCTATCATATCAATAGATATGGATAGATAGATAGATATTGGTTATATATCAGATTATATGGTTAATCTAATATATTGAATCAGATACGTATATCAGATACGTTATGGGGTTTTTACCCATAACCTTTTTTCCCAGACTCTCCTCTCTCTCTGACTCTCTCCCAAAAACAACGATCAAAGCCATTTGCACTGTGGTTTGTGTGGGTGATATTCACTATTGTAATATCACCCCATTGCTGGGTTGATTGACCAGATTCAGGAAGCACGTGATTTACCCACGAGGTTCTTCGCTAAAAGGTATGATCTAAACATTTAATCCGCTGCGTTTTAATGCCTTTTGTTTTACATTGGTATCAGAGCCATGTATGGGTTTTTTCGTGCTTTCTTTTATCATGTGTATATTTATATATATGTACACATCGATGCTCATGAATATTTATAAAAGAGAAAGAGATCCAAAATATTTCATTTTTTATGATCATTAATGTCATTTTTAAGATCATAAATGATTTTATTTTGGAAAATGGAGTCCGGCAGTATAAAAATCGGACCAGAAAACACCTTGGAAGGCGGCGCGTGGGCTTCACGCGCCACCTGACGCCGTGAGCAGCCTCCACGCGCTTCCACGTGCTTGCACGCGCCTCCACGCGCTGGCACGCGCTTCCACGCGCTGGCCGCCCTTCCGACGCGCCTGCACGCGCCCTCACGCGCGCGTCAGCGGCGCTGTCCACGCACGAGGCGTCGGCGCCACGCACGCGCGCCACGTGCCGAGCCGCGTTCTGAGCGGCGAGCCGAGCCGTTTCCCCAGCTGGCTTGGAAGTAAGGCTCTGTTTGTTTTTTTTAAATTCTGAATCGCGTTAATTGGCCATAATTTATTCGTTATAGCTTTGGTTTAAGCATGGTTGGTACCGTTAGACTCAGAATTAAATTTTGTATCTTCTGTAAAATTTTGAAAATTTTACGAAAATAAAAAATATTTTTTCTGTGTTGATAATTCATTTTTTATGCTTTAAAATGATTCTGGTATTGCATAAATAATTTTCTGGGGTTGAAATTTTTATTGTGGACTTCTGAAATGTTTTACTATCTACTGGTAATATTGTCTCAATTTATCAGTTTCTGGATTTTTTATTTCTAATTTTATGTGTGTTATTAGTTATTTAAAATTCCAGAATATTTCAGAAAAAATTCCAGAAAATTTCAGAATGATGTAAATTTTAATTATGGCATAATCTGAATATTGTTTCAGTGTATCAGTTTCTGGATTTTTTATTTCTAATTTTATGTGTGTTTATTAGTTATTTAAAATTCCAGAAAAATGCAAAAAAAAAAAAATTCCAGAAAATTCCAGAAGTGATATACTTTCTGTTATGGCATAATTTGAATATTAAATACAGCATGTTGTTGTTTATTTGCCTAGAGTTTATAATATGTTGTAATTAGAATAGCATGATTAATTGTTTTTTATTTTAATTCCGTTATTCAATGTAACATAGTATGTATTGATTGTGAATCTACATTATGATGCTGTTGTATGGAATTAGAATTTTTTATCATGCTTTTAGACATGCCATAATCAGTGGGAGGTTATTCGGTTGAGAGAAATCTTTGTAGATTAACTCCCGAAAACCAATATTTTGCGCATAAATTAAATTAAATTTTGGATAATTGTCACCTGTGGCGCAAGAGATGATTACGAGCATAGCGGATTTTCGATCTTGCGACTTGTGTAATATTGTCACTATTTAATTTAGATTTTTGCGGCAAAATTATATTATGCTAATCAAATTAATCCCAATGCGATTTTCTCACTAAATTGATTTAGCTTATGGAAGTTAATTTGGTTGACCTAGACTTAGTAGAGATGTTCAAATGTGAACAATGTAATCCCATTCTTTAGATGAGCAAAAGTCTTGGAGACTTTAGGTCAAACCTTAATTGAGCCAAAGTAAGGAAACATGACTCAAAGTCGCCGTGTTTTTGTTGCCTTGTTTGGCACAATAAAAACTAATGTCTGCGCTATGGTTAGCGTCATGCTATGTAGTTTTGGTTGGCGAGTTTTGGAGTTATGAAATTAGTAAGCCCTCAATAGATCTGTATATGATCTTGACTATTGAGCTGCGCGGATTGACTTTGTAATTTGACTTTTAATCATGTTGCATCATTGGATGAAGTAACATTTAAGAGTCACGTCATCCAAGAAATGCGAGCTTAAATAAATTAGTCATTAAGTGTAAGAGAGTAGCCAGTATGAGCAGTTGTTTTGCTCTCTACCCAATTATTGGGAGTGGATGGAGCAAAATTTCATGCACTATTATAGTGTGCATTGAAATATCACATGAAGTTAAAAGATTAGCGCTTAGAAGCTGCAAAATCTATTAACACTAAGTGAAAAGATTAGCGCTTAGAAGCTGCAAAATCTTTAACACTAAGTGAAAAGATTAGCGCTTAGAAGCTGCAAAATCTATTAACACTAAGTGAAAAGATTAGCACTTAGTGGCTGCAAAATCTATTAGCACTGTCAACTTGTCTAAATCTGGACACTTATTGTTTCCACACTTGAGTGTGAAACATGAGGAGGGGCTTCTTTGTATGATTCCTTAGCTAGGCTAACGTTTTTTGAATAACGTTTACCACTAAGCGCAAACGTTGCAGCATAGTAATGAAAATGTCAAGGCCGACAAGATTGTTATGACTCTAAGAATTTGACGCATCGCTTGTGAGAGCATTGTGTTGAATTAGACTCTTTAGCCTAATTCCCGCTTAAGTTACTTCAAGTGCTGTCACAGATTGATAGCTTATTCTCTCCTTCTTGTGGATAGTAGAATTAATTGCAAGTAACTATGAAGCGAAAAAAATAGATATGGCAAGAGGAGTATCGTCATCTTTCAACTAGATGCATTAAAGTGTATGGAGAATATAATTGACTTGAAGGTGCAGGGGATTAGCACTTACTAGTTAAATTTGCGACTTAGGCGCACTTGATATCTCCATGACATCCTTTTATGATCTAGTGAATATGAATTAGTCCTGAGTCATTACCTAGTTGGGTCTAACCTTTTAAACTTATCTTCGAGAACTCACACATTAAGATGATTGGAATTAGTTTATGACATTGGTCATGAACCGGTGGCTTATTATACTTAATCACATTAATGAGATGATGACACGATGGTTTGAGTAGGCCTTCTCGGGCCCACTCGCTTGTGGCATCCTGCTCTCATATAATGTGTAACTTTGTTCGCAATGGGTGCGCACAAGTAAGTAGGAAAGCCGTAGAAGGTCATTTGTATTGGCGCATTTAGTCCACTATGATATTTTGTGACTAGATATGTGTAAGGGTATGAAAGCTAAGCCTCAATCTCGACACATTTATAGATTACGATACGCATCTGAGTCAAGACTATTTGATCTCCCATAAGTCAAAAGTTTTGAGATATTTTTTGACATTGCACATATGAAGTCGAGATCAATTAGATAAGAGCTTTTGTGCTTTTAGTTTTGACCAAGGTGGCGAGTATCTATTTGAGCTATATTTTAGAAAGCTCTGTGAAAAGAGATGGATGCTTAGAAAATTGATTATTCCTAATACTCAATAACACAATGGTGTAGTAGAGATAAGGAATTACGTATTGTTAATGTTAGGTGGATAATGGCGCAAAATGTTTCCCAATTGGGAATTGCACTAGTTTGTTGCCTATATCCCTAACTAAGTGCCCTCCATATCAGATTTTACACTCCATTTTGAGTAATGGGTTAGCAGAGAGCCATCTATGGGCGATCTGTAACCGTTAAGCAGCTTATCTTTATTCTACTTCTCATAAGATTGCGAAGTTAAGACCTAGGGTTTTATAGCGCATTATTGTATGCTGTCTTGTAAACACAAAGGGTCGTGTGGCGCATTATTGTATGAGGTCATGCAAACCCTCAAGGTCATGTGCATATAGGTAAGCAGCTTTGTGGTAGTGTAACTAAGTCACATAAAGTTTTCTTAGTAAAGGCGACGTGAATAGAGTTTTGGAACTCTATAAGATAGAGAATTCTAAGCATAGCGCTTTATGTAGCCTAGTTGAGAATGGAAAGAAATTTCCAATATCCTAGGGACAGTGGGAGTGATGTGCCTACTAATGGATTACTCCATTAGAGAAGAATTCTCTACATTCTTAGTTGCGTGGTAGCAAATGTGAAAATTTTTCACGTCATCACTAGGTGATTGAGAAGGGAACATTCATGATTGCTCCGCAAGATGATAAAGAGCCTAGGATAATGCCAAAGGCTCTAGTCCCCTGTTTTAGAAAGTGGATTAATGTTGCGCAATTTAAGACAAAGTCTTTGAGGATTAACCATTTCTATAAATTGGTTGACTTTCCATTATGACGCGAAACTGTTCTAAAGTTATGCATAATTTGGATAGTCATTGTTGAGGCATAAGGCTCGCTAGATACCGAAAAGTCACACCATTGAGGAAAGTGTAGACTATGAGAAGACTTCCTCCTGGGGAGTGAGGTTATTGTGACTTAGGCTATGATTGACATAAGTTCGGAACATTGATTTGTGGACATTGTGACCCAATTTCTCATTGGAGAATTGGATAAGTAGATTTGTAGGGATTTATTTTCTGCTTTTATGGTGAAAAGTTAGGAGCGCAAAAAGGTTGCTAGTTCCAATAAAATTTTCAATAAATAGCAAAATAAGGTTATAGTTCCAATAAATCTTTCAGCCTATGTTATCCAAATAGTGGTTCTTAGATTTCGTCAAGCCATGATAGGCCAACGATGATCGATGAAGACCACTGAGGCATGATCAATGGTCCAAAAAGAAGTTTTTCCTTACTTAGTCATTATGAGCCAGGAATTTATAAAGATGTCGCCACCTAGGGTGGGCAGTCCTCTATTTTAGATATGATGGACATGGGTGATGTAATTTATATGCTCGGATGAACGATCCTTAGGGATTGTTTTGGGAAAATTCTCGGTTTGTCTTCAATGACTTACATAAGGAATATCCTAGAATGATTCTAGATGCAAAATTGCAAACCCATTGACTTACTTATCGGTAAAAGCCAGAGCCTTAGCTATTGAGTGAATCCTCGGATTATCTTTGGGAGAAACAGATGACCTATATTCCTTGATCTTTTCTTTGTTGTGGGAGCCTAAAGTACGCTATGTGGGCGTATTCGGCATGATAAGTGTTATCTTTGGTAAATGGTCAACTGAATTATTTAGACATTGACCTTGCTCATTAGATTGTGGATAAAATGCTTTACTAGTAGTATATTAATTTGCTCCTTGTAAGATTCAATGCGCTAGTTGGGCGCATCTGCGCTAGTTGGGCGCATTAAGAATGAATGCAAATTGGTCACCAAAATATCTTTAGAGAGGTTATTGCGCAAGAGGTAGTGAGCTTGAATCACTTCATGTGAGGCGCACATGGTGGATTCCGTTGTATATACTTATCGCAAGAGGTGCTGATAAGGCTTATGTTTGGAATCCAGAATTGCGCAAGCCGTGGTCAATTTTTTTTAAAAATGGATCACTTATTTTTGAGATGATGTGATGTTGACACTATTATGGTTTGTGTCATAATGATTAGCAGATGATGATGTCAGCAGGCAAGATTGGCTCACTCACACGAGCAATCGCCCTTGGCGCTTGGGAGCGAGCAAGGATGAGACTAGTGGTTTATTTTTGTTTGGAACCAAGAGAAACTGAAATTATCCACTACGCATGTCGCCTTGGTTACAACCAAGATGAGGTCGTGTTAAGGACCAAACATGGATGTTAGTACCCACTTTCCATGTTGTACCTGTTATGATTAGCCAGATGCGAGATCTCATTTGGCGCCTAGAAGGCGAGCAAATAGAGAATTCGGGTTAGGCGCTAGAAAGCGACTAGACTAATATCTGTACGGTGTATCGAGTATGACGTCACTCTTTTGGAAGAGTTACTCCACCGTAACATGTATTCATACTATATGTGCTTGGCGACTGAGTAATGAGGTGAGAGAATGGATCCCTGTTTCCTCACCGTGTGAGTCTTACGTGTCATTATTGATATGACTTTCATTTTTGTACCCTTTTGTGACTTTTGACTATGTCATAAGGTAAGGGGTTGATGTTCTGCTACTTTGGTATGTTGCCTGCGGTCATGTATGATTCGGCCTTAAGGGACATCACTGGGAAAGCGGTCAATCCTAAACTAAATGGCATGAGGGCAAAGGGAAGATCATCTAGTATTACACCACTGATGTATATTCACTGCCGGCAACTCACATCGCTCTGTATGAGAAGCGGATTGAGTGTGAATATATTGCAAGAATTGAGAGGGTCAAACATGCTCTTTTTGAGGGATTAGATATGTTTTTTGGACCGGTGTAATTAGATGGGTCTGGGGTATATGAGACACTATTTTTGTTCCTTTTGGGTTGATGTCTCTATGCTGGCTCATTTTGAGTTTCTAGTATAGAGCTCCCACATGCAGGTGTTCTCAGCGGTCGCACGGTGCATTGGCTAGTATGAGATTGTTCATTTTTGGGAGATTGAGATAGAGATATGGCAGTGTCATGCCACCTCATGTGCGAGTGGGAGATGTTAGAAATTGGGCGCCCATGTGGCATGGCCCTTTGAGCTTTTTGAACCTGAACCTCTTGAACCTTATCCATGTAAGTTTGAATTTTAATTCAAACTTATTTGGATAAGCATTCAGGATATCTATATCTATCATATCAATAGATATGGATAGATAGATAGATATTGGTTATATATCAGATTATATGGTTAATCTAATATATTGAATCAGATACGTATATCAGATACGTTATGGGGTTTTTACCCATAACCTTTTTTCCCAGACTCTCCTCTCTCTCTGACTCTCTCCCAAAAACAACGATCAAAGCCATTTGCACTGTGGTTTGTGTGGGTGATATTCACTATTGTAATATCACCCCATTGCTGGGTTGATTGACCAGATTCAGGAAGCACGTGATTTACCCACGAGGTTCTTCGCTAAAAGGTATGATCTAAACATTTAATCCGCTGCGTTTTAATGCCTTTTGTTTTACAATAAATAGGTAGGAAATATTACAAATTTTCTTCTATTGTTTGTCAAATGTAAAATTTTAGCAATCTGGAAGAGGATGGAAGAGGAATTAAACTTGTTTGGTTTATTTTTAATTTATGTGTTTTTGTATAGAATCATTGACTTTTAGATTTGACCTTATTTAGCTAGAAGTGCAATTTGACAATTGAATCCTTACTTTGCTGCTTTTTTTCTTCTTTTTTTTTGAAGCATTATTTTACAGATTTAGTGAGTTCAAATGAAATTTATTTATATTTTTTCTTTCTATAAATAGCAGTGTTATTTTTTGTTTAAAATAAGGAGAAAAGATGGCGTTTTTGAAAAAACGTCATTAAATGTCGTCATATGATGTCAGTGTGTAACTGTAACGGAAAAGATGACGTTTCTTCAAAAACGTCACTAAATGTCGTCATATGACATCAGCGTTTAACTATAACGGTTTTTACATAACAGATGTTTGAAATTGACGGCGTTTTAAAAAGCGCCGGCTAAAGTCATTAGTGACGTTTAATAAACGTCATATACCTAAGACGGCGGCCGTATCCTCGACGCAAATTATAAACGTCACTGTATCCTTTAACGGCGTTTCTATGGCTTATAGTGACATTTTTTAAACGTCGCTAATGTCAAAAATTCCTGCAGTGATTGTTAAGTTGAACCAAATACATTAAAATAGCTTAAATTAAGCTAAAAACTGAAATAAATTGGAAATAAGTTCTACTAAACATGACCATTATAACATATAGTCTCATACATGCGCTCATTGAAATTGGTGTCATAAACGGACAAAAACAAAGTACTATCAAAACTATCTTACCAAATCTTACTGAAATTACAAAAATTATAAAGTGAGTCACTAGTTTCTTCTGGCCAGCAATAATCGAATTAAAAAATTAAAATTAAATGACAAATACATTCTATAAAATTTATTAAATTTGCAAATTCTCTAGTTAGAGCTACACCTAGAACTATAAGTCCTCTTGATCTTATGAAAACTCGGTAAAACTATTTATCCAAAAAAATGTACAAAGACTTTCACGTAGAGTTAGGTAAGTTTGAGAACTCTTTATAACAGTCAAAACATTATTAAAAATGTCAAAAAATTAAAGAATTATATAAAAAAATCAAATATTTTCTTTCCACTATATTTTTACACCTTTTTCATAAAAAGCAAAAAAATTATCTCAAACAAATTAGTTTTTTTTCATCATATATTTTAGCTACAAATCTAAATTTTACTGAAATAACCTATTCTCAAACTAATTCTAAGTATAGTTGAGATTCAAGGCAAATTTGAGAACTAGCTAAAATAGTTAAAAAGTTAAAAAAGTCACTACCAAATATTTAATTATTCTCTTTATTTTTTTTATGTTTTTTCCCTAAAAAACCAACTAAAATAACTAATTTTCAAAACAACTCTCAATTGGCATATTGTGAAATTCATACATAAAATAAATTTAGATCACATAATGATATTTTTAATAAATTTCTATGCTATATAAAGACTACACAAAACATTGGTATAGATTTTGGTAGAAATTTTTGAGTGATTTAATAGAAATTCGGATAAAATATTTAGAGAGTGTTTGTTTAGATTAGATAAGGATAGATTGCAATATAATGGATTGTTAATAATAAATAAGTTGTCGTTTGGTTAAGACTTTTTTAGTTAGTTTTTTTGAGTTGAGACTTTTTTAACTTGAGATTAAAAAGTTAATTTGGGTTTGTTTTTTTAACTTTTCTGAGAGAAAAAGTGAAATAATTATAATTTAGATACGACATTTTATTTTATTGAGTTATTTAGCATATTTTGTCTTTTATGCTTATTTAGCCAAAAAAATCCTAGCCAAACGAAGCCCAAACAGCCCTTGAACTATTTAGTAAAAAATTATGTATATTTAACTATTAATCTAATCTTCACTAAACTAATTAAACAATAAATTAATAAATTTATTAAATATAGAATCCAACATCACACCTCAGCTTTTGTTTGGGATGTGGGTTGACTTTTTGGCTATTTTAGCTTGAGGTTAAAAAATCTTGTTTGAGATAGGCTTTTTGACTTTTGTAAGAAAAAAAATGAAATAATTATGATTTGAATGTAACATTTTGTCTTATTAACTTTTTAATCTATTTTATTATTTTGGAACTAAAATAACTATAAAAAAAAAAAAAAATCAATGCCAAACATAACCTCAATCTCAAAAAGAGCTCGTTTGAAATGTAGGTTGGCTTTTTGACTATTTTAGCCTATAGCTAAAAAGTCTCGTTTGGGATAAGTTTTTTTACTTTTTTGACTTTTGTAAAAAAAAAATAAAATGATTATAAATTAAATATGACATTTTATCTTATTTAACTAAAATAACATATTTTATTCTATATAGCTATTTTAACCTAAAACATCTTCTTAAACAAGCTCAAAATAACCACCCTTAAAGCTTGTTTGTTTGGACGGACTGGATAAGGAGGGATTGTAATCTATCGGACTGTTAGTTATGGGATTAGATGTCTGGATTGGACTATTTTTAGTGAATCTAATGTTGGTTGAACGGACTGGATAAGGATAAATCTTAAAAAGACTAATTTACCCTTGTAATTTATAATTTTTATTTAATATATAATTTTAAATTTATAATCTATAATTTATAATTTAACAACACTAAAAAAATTTAATTTATAAGGTCATATTTTTTAATTTATTATTTTCAATTAAATTAAATTTATAATTTATAATTTATATTTTTTATTTAATATATAATTTTAAATTAACAACACTAAAAAAATTTAATTTATAAGGTCATAATTTATAATTTATAATTAATATATAATTTTAAATTAACAATACTAAAAAAAAATTATAAATGTTCAAAAGACTATTTTATCTTTTTTCGATTGTTTATTAAGTAATAATATGAGGGTAAAATAGACATTTCACACATTAGTCTTATGGGATATCAATCCCATAAAAATAATCCCACCACCCCCTTTAGAATACAATAATCTCTCATATGAAGAACTAATAGTCTAGAGAGACTATTAATTCAAATAAAAAAAAATTAAATCAATTAATAAATTATTAATCCAAATGAACTAATAATTAAATCTCATAGCCTAACCCTTGAAAATAAACAGCACTTTAGGTCTCTATAACATTTTTGACTAATATGAGTGGAATGATGTTTCTGCTTATGTGGGGTCGAGTAACCGACAAAACCGCACGAACAAAGATACAAACACGAATGTGACAAAAGAGATAGTCACATTGAGTAGCTACCACAAATTGTTACTTGATTAAGTCAACCTTTGTACTATTACCTTGTTTGAGTCCGACTCTCAGCTGATTTGCGCCGCCAGGACCATTGTTATATCTTTATATATGGAATCAAGTGCACAAAAAATAAATACTTTAATTATTAAGTTATTAATACAATTATTTTATATGTATTTTTAATTATATCATATTTTTTATTTATAACCAATTTTTTTTCAATTATAATATTATTTTAGTTATGATTACAAATGAACCAAGTTATCAATATATTTAGATTTATTTATTACTATTTTAACGAGTTCGAGTTCAGATTTAAACTTGAACTCAATGAAAATTTAAAGAATTGAGCTTAAGTTGGTTTAGGCTTGACTCGAACTCAAGTTTAAACATATTCACTAGCCTTAATAAGCCAAAAAATTTATTAATTTATAGTTGTGTATGATAAATTTTGATTATATAATTATATATATAATATGAGAGGGTAATTTATATGAGAATTAGGCCGAGCTGGGTAATGGGCCGTTATAGGCCACAGTACGAAGGGCTGAGTAAAAAGGTCATGAAGTTACTCCGCCCAAGAGAGGTGTAAAGTTACTCCGGTCCGCGAGAGACTTAAATTTACTCCGGTCCCAAAGAGCTTACGGTAAGTTCGGTCGTCACTCACAAAGTTATCCCGGTCGGGATCGGAGTATTGGTTATTCCGGTCTAGACACACCATGGTTAGCATTGAGAGAGCCAAGATAAGAGCAGTGAATGGAAGAGCCGAGCTAAATTTATCTCGGTCTAGTCTGCGGCTTAGCATAGCCATTGTAGAGTCCCCGAACGCCCCGGGAGGGTGAGTCCCATTCTGTTCATTTTGGGCTCACTACAGTTCAGGACTCTAATTGTCACGGTTCCTAATTTGAACCAAAGAGTCCAAATCTGGCAAATCGTTTTGAGAAAACAGATTTTTGAAAGAAGTGCCAAATATGGACTGCTTTACCAGATATAGAGTCGCCACCTAAATATTTTTATTTTTAGGAAATTTAGGAAACCCTGACTCGTGCCTAAGGCCACGTGTCCGTCATCACCAAAGTTGCTTCGGCTCGGGAACTTGGGTACGATTAGGAAAGGTCACTTCGTGAGCACCCCCGCTCGCCCGATCAAAGATCGGCCTCTACTAACCATGATATCTAGTTTTGAAAACATTATGCATTCATATTCCGGTTATTAGCCTAGATTTACTATGTGATGCGCACAGCATACAAGTATAGACTGGATCGCTTGAATTGGAACAAAACATTTCATATTTGTTTTTGAAAGATGGTTTGCTACTCGCAAGTAGGCTTAAAATGCAGATTTTGCTACCCTCAGGTGGGCTTAGAAAATATGGTTTTGCCACTATCTAGTGGGCTTAAGACTCACAGTCAATGCATTGTTCCAATCCAAATAACCCAACCTTCACCCACAGGCATTCAGGCAGTTATATCACATAAGCAAATAGCCTCATGGTAAGCATGCTATCATGGCAGTCACTCACACGCATACAAGGATGCTAAAGCATAAAAACTTACCGAGTACTCCAAGCCAAAACAGAAACTGTGTTAGAAATCCATGCATGATCCTAACTATACAGAAATGCCTAATGCAACACATGCAAGAATGCAACTATGATAGGCTCGGCTATTCTAAACATGGCATATGGAATGCTACTGTAATACCCCTGTTCTGTATTATGTTAATTGGTCCCTAACATGAGTACGATTATGTGTTTGGCATGATTTTATGTGTCATTATGTGAATATACGTGATTTTGAAGTTCTATCTGTTCACCGTAGGAATATCTGTTTGAATAATCTGCTTTGGAAATTAAATTGAGGGCCTTATCGGCCACAGAACCCGAAATTGATTACGCCATTGTGATTGGCATAATTTTTAGAGCCTACGGTGAAATTTAATTAGAAATTGACTCTGGTCAGATTAAATGGATTAAATTGATGAATTAGAGCCCAACTGCTTTATTATTATTAAAATGGCCTTAGTGGCTTTTGTTGTCAAGGCTTTATATACCCAACTCCCCTCTTTAATTCATTTGGACTGAATGTAACTCAAGAAGAGGGAGAGAGAGAGAGAGAGAGAGAGAGAGAGAGAGAGAGAGAGAGAGCCGGCTATTGAGAGAGGAAGGGAGAGACTTGTGTAATTTGCACTCTAGACTTGGACATTTTGGAGTTTTAGCTCAAGAATTGGCTAGACCTTAGAAGATTAAAGCTTCTAGGTGAGTAATTCTTGGATTATAGTTGTAATTTTGTGTGTTCAAGCTAATTTGGTGATCAAGAGTAAGATTGAAAAGAAATTTGTGTTGGATTTGTTGAATTGAAACTCAATATGAGCATACATGTATGAAATTGCCATGATTCTCCATGTTTGAGTTTAATGTATGTAATCTATGTTGAAGTTGAATGAAATCCATGTGTATGACCATTTCTTCACCAAATAAGTTGTGATTAATGTGCATTTCTTACATGCAAGAGTAGATCATGAAAGAATGAGCTTTGCATGTTGGAATTTGATATGTTGGTGATGAATTTGGATTGATTTGAGACATGCATGTAAATAATATAAGAAATGAAGCTTCCTAATGTTGTAATATTGTATTGGTAGCATGTTAGCATGTCTAAATATGAATTTTGAGCCATAACATGCTTGAATTGTGGGTTAAAAGTCGAAATGAAGCTCAAGAACTCAATCTGGGATTTCCAGAATTTAGACTCCCGCACGAGTGGGGGAAGTGCCGCTCGAGCGGAGAATTCGAGCTCCCAGCATTTTTTTTGACAGACATGGTGCCCGCTCGAGCGGGGGAGTTCACGCTCGAGCGAGAATTTGAGGTAACCAGTACTTTTGTGGGCTTAAGGGTCCGCTCGAGCGGGGGAGTCCACGCTCGAGCGGGGACCCTGTTTTCTGAAATTCTGAAAATGCATTCTGTGTTATATTTTTCCGTTCTCTTTCACTTGTAAGCACTCTTAGGCATATGTTAAGCATTGTAAATGAGTTAATGAGATAAGAATAAAGCTTAAAGAGGAATATGTGAATTAAAGAACGGATTGAACTGTTAGTGACCCTTTTGTGTTCATGAAATATGTAGGGTCAAGCTCCAAGGCAAATCCACAAGCCGATCACTGTGAGTAATATCGATATTTGAATGCTTGTGAATGTCCAATTGTTTACTCCCTTTAAAGCTTTATGAATTGCTAATTGGGGATTGTGGACGTAAGTCTGATACGAATGCATAAATGGACCCAAGGTCGTTTTGATAAACATGAATTGACCCAAGGTCATTTTGATAAACATGAATGGACCCAAGGTCGTTTTGATAAACATGAATGGACCCAAGGTCGTTTTGATAAACATAAATGGACCCAAGGTCGTTTTGATAAACATAAATGGACCCAAGGTCGTTTTGAAATGAATGAGTGGGCCGAAGGCCGTTCTGACATAAATGAATGGGCCAAAGGCCGTTTGGAACATGGTGTTCTACATTGTTAAGTAATTTCTGTATTTGATATTATTCACTGGGCTATCGCTCACGCTCATTCATGTGTTTGTAGGTGAGCCAAGAGAAGTCCAAACCCAGCCCTAGTGAAGTCTGCCAGGAACAACATGAGTTTTGGAGAGTCAGCCTTGTGTCTCACGCACGAGACCCAACCTTGCCATTTTCTTTATATATTTACATTTTGTCTTGTTGGCAAGGACCTTTGTGTATATCGGTATGTAGTTTTGATATGGGTTGACTCAGTTTAGATGATCCTGTCTGAAAAGGATTTTATGGTACTGTATTTTGTCGTGGGTTATTAACGTATATGCGCATGGTTTGTTTTATAGTGCATATAAGCACGGCTCTATGGACAAAGTTTTTAATTATTGCTTCCATTTGGCCCCTTTACTCTGTTGAGTTACGTCTGTTTTGGTTTGAGGCCGTAGGTAATCTCAGGATTACTGGCCGATTATGTCCTTAACCCATAGGGGCGGGTTCGGGTCATGACAGTTACAGCTAACAAGTATTCAACTCGGAATTGAAATACAATGCAATGAGTATGATGCGCCGAGCCCGGTGCATGCAAAACAGATGAATGAATGCAAACATGCTATCATACTGTATGCTAATTGAAACATGCCCTAATCTAACCATCATAAGCTGGTAAATAAAAGGGAGAAAGACGTGGGGTTGGAAGACATACATCACACGCACGCACACTTATTACAACATTGCCCTCGCTCGGAAGGTCCGAATAAATAATATACAGTCCCGAATAAATAACTACAGTCCGAATAAATACAAAATCCTAATTAATTAACAAATTAATCTAGGAAAGCAGTAAATTAGCATGCCAGCTAGGGACTGCCTCAACTCTGCTCCGGATGATGAATGATGCATGTTCGGGTTGCCTTGCGCGGAAATCCATTGCGATGCCCCAATTAGCCTCTGTTTACAATTAAACCCGGAATATTGCACGAAGCTCCAAAAGACTGCCGGTTTCTGATTTGCTGCAACAGAGAGCAAGAAAGGGGCATGGCAATGTATTTTCACATATGTGTGCATGACTACTCTTCAAGGAGTGTAGTCTTCGATCCTCATGCCACCAATCACGCATATTGATGCATAATGGCCGAGGAGTCGAATTGCACGACTTAATATGAAATGAATGCACATGAAAACACAACAAGACCTAGACTGCATCATGGATAATCCGGAGTGTCGGCGACCGGGAATTGAGACACGTTCCGTCACTCAGAGTACGAAACGTCCCTCGTTTCTCGTGCTTGGGCTAACTCCTATCCCAAACACAATGCAATATGCATGACATGCATGAATGCAATCCTAACATGCAACCTAACATACGCAATGCTATGAAATGGCATACACAATGCACGATGTAACATTGCATACACGATGCTCTAACATACAACCTAGCATACGCAATGCTATGAATTGAAATGGCATACACAATGCATAATGGACTTACACCAACATGAGTGGACCTCAGCCACACTCACATCAGTGGCCATAAGATGAAAATGAGACACTCGAGATGCGTGTGCACATGCACGCAAACCGAGGACCGAACCTAAGGCATAGAATGCCACTCTACCAAAGCATGGCAAGGCATGAAAATATGGCATACAAACATGTGAATTTCAGCACTGAAATGTGATGCAAAATGATCTCGAAACATGGAAACATGGCACCCGATGCATGGAATGGTCCCGAGACACAAAACTAGGCACATGTATTGACCTATAGCTATACAAAGCATGCATTATTTGATCATGAAGCACAAAGACAGAGCCAAGGCAGTCTCAAAACATGAACATTTCTAGTTCAAACATGGCCAAAAGGTGTTCACATGAAGAGCTAAGGCAACATGCAAAATTGACTAGTAAGCATGGGTTATATGGCATGTACATGAAGCAGGTGAGAACTCATCAAACCAGAAAAAATCAGTGAACAAAACATGCCAAAATATGCCTAAATAACCACTGAAATACAGTCAATGCATGCAAAAATGAGGGGCTCCTTTGGAAGGGCATACAAGGGGTTATTAAGAACATGCATCAAGGACACTTAGCATGGCAAAATAAACTCTGGAAATCAAATATGATAGTCCTAAAAATCATCAAATTGGCCCTGAAATCAGTCAACAAAGCATGCAAGATAGGGCCTCTTTGGAAGGCCAAAAAGACCATCAAACAAAACAAGGTGAGAGGGGGTCACCCCCTCTGATTTTGGTCTTCAAGAAAAAACGTAAGCCACTAAAAATCCACTTTATTTCAGTGGCTAAGAGGCCAAACCATAGCCAATGCAAGTGCTCTAATGCATAGCCCTAATCATGGAAGAATGAAGCATGCATAGGGGAAGATGACCCCAAATAGAGAATAGACCTTAATCAAACATGAATATGATATCAAAACAAGACTTTTTTCAGTTTAGGTAGAGGTCCAAAAAGGCTCACAAATAAGGCTAATGTATCATGCAAAATAAGCCCTAAAAGAGAGATTGAACAAACAGGGCAGTAAAAGGCATCAAACAACAAAGAGCCCTTCAACAAAGTTGAAGAGGGGCTCAAAACAAGATACTTTACAGTTTATGGAAAGTCTCAAATATGCTCAACAGTAAGGCTAAAATATGATGCAAAAATAGCCCCAAAAGAGAGATAGAGAGCAAGAGGTAGTATCTAGCCTCAAACAGTGAAGAGCCCTTCAACAAAGTTGAAGAGGGGCTCAAAATAAGGCACTTTACAGTTTGGATTGAAGCCCAAAAATGCTTACAAACAGGGCTAATATATCATGCAAGAAATAGCCCTAAAAGAGAGATAAAGGGAAAGGGGCAGCAGATGGCCTCAAACAGAAAAAATTCCTTAATCAAACATGAAGATAAGCTCAAAATAAAACTATTTTTAGTTCAGATCGAAGCCCAAAAATGTAAGCAAAAGGGGCTAAAATATCATACAAAATGAAGCAAGAAAAGGGGAAACAAGGACTCACCCTTGTAGAGCCAACCTCCAGCAGCCTTTGGTCCAAGGAAATGAGCTTTCAACCTCTGCAAATGACTTCCAAGGGGCTGGAATGGATGATGCTGGTGTGGTGCTATGGGTTGTAGTGAAAATGGTGCAAGAATCTTAGGGTTTGGAGGGTTGAATGAGGGAGATATAAGGTTGTATGTATAATGGTGCCTTAGCTGGTTTCTCACCCTTGAAAATGAAGCTTAGGTGCTGGCTTTATAGAGGGAGAGAAGCAAAGAAAAGGGGGGGGGGGGAACCAATTCAAATTTCCCCCCAAAAGGGCAGACCCTCGGACAGTGGGTCAAGTGCAGAATAGCTGGCACAGCTGGAACACACTCAGGAGGGCAAAAATGGCCGACCAGGTTCAAAAGGTTCATGTGGCCGGCCGACCAGTTTAGGTAGCCGGCCGACCAGGTCAAAAGGGTCAAGGTGGTCGGCCACCCCCTAGGATGAAGCCCCAGAAGTTAGCTTTCCAATGCTGCAAACCTTGCATCAAAATTCCTCCTGTGCAAAAAGTTATGCCTGTTTTGGTGAAGCCGCGCAGATTCGGTCCAAATGGATTTCAACCAACCATATCTCCTCCACCCGGACTTGGCTCTAGGAGATTCTTGAGTGAAAAATGAAGCCCCAGAAGTAAGCTTTCCAACGGTGGTGGCCTCATATCTTAATTCCTCCTGTGTAAAGAGTTATGCCCGTTTCGGTGAAGCCGCGCAGATGTTTTCCTCCTTCCCGGATTCATGTTGAATCACTTTTGACCAAAAAAAGCTGATTTTTCAGAAAAATTGCTGGCCTTCCACTCTCCTACAACCTTTCTAACAATGAAAATAAGGTCTCCACCAAAAATGAACCAAGACGGATGCAAAACGGAGGTTCGGGGGCCGAAACATGCAGTTCGGGGCCCCGAAAACAGGCTGTTAGGCACCGGAAGTGGCGTTCGAGCACGAAGTTAGTCTCTCGGACCACAGTGTCCGCCAAAAGGGAGGAAATAAGGTGTATTCCAAAAACCGGAGCAAACGGAGGTGGTTAAGCGGTCCCGAACTGAGGCACATGGCCGACGGCTCCGAAAAATCAAAAATCGGGCTCCAAACGAGAAAAATGGCCTACGACTACGAAACGTAGCCTACGGCCACTGAGAGATGATCTACGGGACCTCTCCCTCCCTTCGGGAAGAGAAAACGGAGGAAACAGGACCTGGTTCGCAAACCGAGGCAAGGTACAAAAGAGTCCGGAAGTCCGGAGACAAGGCTCGCAGCCGAGACTCCGCAACCTCAGAACGAGCACAATATGCAACATCACCAAGTGCTCAATTGGTGACGTCTGAGTCTTAAGGTCGGTCAAAAATGGGGTGTCTACAGCCATACTTACCTCGGTCATATTGAAGTCTGACCATGGTAAAACCATCTCACTTGGTTTATACAGTGAGGGGGGTGTTGAAGGATAAGCATTATCTTTCAGGAGTATGAATCCTAGGAGGACTCTACATGGAAGAGTAAAAGTCCTACTAGGATTATGCCACACGGAACTTACAAAAGCTCACAAACATCACATATGGAGAGGTAACACAACTTTGATTCCCGAATACACGGAGCTTTTTGTCTATTTATCTATTTTACTGACTTAGGCATCGGAGAGGTATCCGGCACACACCCGCCGGCTAGCTCACGTTTGTGCTTTCAGGGAGTAAAGTGACGTCGTACGGAGGAGCGCAATCTTAATCAACAGGATTATACGAGAAGGTTTATTTCTTTCCCGTACAATTGGCGCCATCTGTGGGAAGATCAGACTAGAACAAAACCTCTTGATTAAGTTTTCCTTGCTAATAAAAAGTAATGGCGCACAACGAAGATTTGCCACAGTCCGCCATTGATAGACAAACCCCAGAAGGAGGTGGGAGGCGCGAAGGTTTGCCTCATGTCCCTCCCATGGCGGACTTGGAGCCCCAACGACATAACACCAAGAGGGATGCTAGGGGGAGGCGGAATAACAGCCCCCGTCACTCTCGTTCACAAAGTCCTGACAGACAAATGCGGAGGATCAACCCTCAAACTCTGGAGGATCGCGTGAAAGAACAGGATGAATTAATAAGGAAGATGGCGGCGGATATGGAGGCCATGAAACGCCAGATCAAGGAAAAAGGGGTGGCGACAGGAGAGGGGCGTAAAGGCAACACGCCCCCTCACACTCAGAAGATCGCAGTAGGCATACCACGCCATCACAAGCAGAGAGTGGAAGCCTCAGGACGGGCGATACACAATCCCGAACCTCCAGGACTCGTTGCTCCAAGTCTGAGAGAACGAGGACTGAGAGGTCGTATACTGAGGGAAGCACCTATCGGCCCTCGCGCACACACCAGACATCATCCAGGCAGACAGAGTTGCCAAGATCATCCGACTTACGGACCGTGCTGGAAGAAAGGGCACGATGGAAGGAGGATAATAGGGCGCGTGACCCTCGCAGGGTATCTGCCCTTCAGCGGTTGGCTCCTCGGACGCATGGAAGCGTCGAGGTTGGAATGCCATTACCACGGCCTGCCTACAAAACAACGGACAAAGCATTAGCGAGGCTGCAGACCTCGCCGTTCGTTCCGGCAATTGAAAATGCGCCGCTACCTTCAGGCTTCCTCCAGCCCAAATTCACCACGTACGAGGGGAAGACAGACCCCTATATGCACCTAAGCCACTTCCGCTAGGTTATGGCGGTATATTGACGCAACGAGGCTTTGATGTGCATCCTCTTCCCATCAAGCCTTGGCGACCTAGGCCTGACTTGGTTCGACAAACTTCCAGAAGGCAGCATAGCCTCCTGGGCGCAATTAGCAGAGGCGTTCGTAACAAGGTTCAGAACGAATACCAAAACGTTAGTGGAGATCGACCAGCTTCTCTCCATTGACATGGGCGACAAGGAGACACTTAGATCCTACAATAGTCGCTACTGGGAGACCTTCAACCAGATTGGGGACTGCCCCACCAATCTAGCCATTGCACAGTACAAAAGAGGCCTTCCAATCGGGAACAGACTAAGGGACTCAATCACCATGACACCACCCCTCACCATGGAGGCCTTGATGGAAAGAGTGCATCAGCACATCAGGGTGGAAGAGGATGGCGCCCGTGCCAAAACAAAATCTGGCACGACCGCAATACCGGAGAAAAAGGCCTCAACAAAGGTCAACGCGGTAGACCGTCCAAGCAAAAACGGACGAGGGAGGCGGGACAACGAAGAAGACCAGGATAAAAGATGGTTAAGAGTCCGCACTGCCATTACCACGGTATTCAAAAAGCCAATCTATCGGATTCTAAGCGAGATACGCGATGAACCTTTCGTCAGATGGCCTGCTAAGCTAGGAGAGGCTCAGAAGGATTACGACGAAAGGTCACGGTGCACCTTCCATAAAGAAAAGGGGCACCGCACTGAAAATTGCACGCCATTGAGACAGCACCTGGAGGAGTTGGTGGCAGCAGGTCACCTAGATAAATACATCGAAGGAGGGACACAACCAGCCCCCCAGGACCACAATAACCACAACGGGATGCCAATCGACACCCCACCTCAAGGTGTAATCAATGTGATACATGGAATCTTCGAACCTGAGCGTGTATGCGAGCTCAAAGGATCAATCAAGAAGGCCGAGCACTTAAGGGAGGTACTAAGTGCACAACCTGCTGTAGACGTCCCCGAACGTCCCAGGAAGGAAATCCCGTTTTGTTCATTTTGGTTCACTACAGTTCAGGACTCAATGTCACGGTTCTTAATCTGAACCAAAGAGTCCAAATCCAGCAAATCATTTTGAGAAAACAGATTTTTAGAAAAGAAGTGCCAAACATGGACTGCTTTGCCAGATACAGAGTCGCCACCTAAATATTTTATTTTTGGGGAAATTTAGGAAACCCTGACTCGTTGCCTAAGGCCACGTGTCCATCATCACCAAAGTTGCCTCGGCTCGGGAACTTGAGTACGATTGGGGAAGGTCACTTCGTGAGCACCCCCGCTCGCCCGATCAAAGATCGGCCTCTACTAACCATGATATCTAGTTTTGAAAACATTATGTGCTCTTATTCTGGTTATTAGCCTAGAATTACTATGTGATGCGCGCAGCATACAAGTATAGACTGGATCGCCTGAATTGGAACAAAACATTTCATGTTTGTTTTTTTTTAAAGATGGTTTGCTACTCGCAAGTAGGCTTAAAATGCAGATTTTGCCACCCTCGGGTGGGCTTAGAAAAGATGGTTTTGCCACTATCTAGTGGGCTTAAAACTCACAATTAATGAATTGTTCCAATTCAAATAACCCAACCTTCACCCACAGGCATTTAGGCAGTTATATTATATAAGCACATAGCCTCATGGTAGGCATGCTATCATGGCAGTCACTCACACGCATGCAAGGATGCTCAAGCATAAACACTTACCAAGTACTCCAAGCCAAAACAGAAGCTATGTTAGAAATCCATGCATGATCCTAACTATGCTGAAATGCCTAATGCAACACATGCAAAATGCAAACTATATGCTCGGCTATTCTAAAGATGGCATGTGAAATGCTACAGCTAACATGTATTCAACTCAGAATTGAAATATAATGCAGTTAGTATGATGCGCCGAGCCCGGTGCATGCAAAACAGATGAATGAATATAAACATGCTATCATACTGTATGCTAATTGAAACATGCCCTAATCTAACCATCATAAGCTGGTAAATAAAAGGGAGAAAGACGTGGGGTTGGAAGACATACATCACACATGCACGCACACTTATTACACAATTGCCCTCGCTCGGAGGGTCCGAATAAATAATACAGTCCGAATAAGTACAAAACCCTAATTAACAAATTAACTAGGAAAGCAGTAAATTAACATGCAATCCCATGGACCGCCTCAGCTTTGTTCCAGATGATGAATGATGCATGCTTGAGTTGCCTTGCGCGGAAATCCAGTGCGATGCCCCGGTTTGCCTCTGTTTGCAATTAATGCCGAAATGATGTGCAAAGCTCTAGAAGGCTGCTGATTTCTGGTTTACTGCAACAGGGAGCAAGAAAGGAGCATGGCAAAGTATTTTCACATATGTATGCATGACTACTCTTCAGGAAGTGTAGACCTCGATCCTCGTGCCACCAATCACGCATCTCGATGCATGATGGCCGAGGAGTCGAATTGCACGACTCGATGTGAAATGAATGCACATGAAAACACAACAAGACCTAAACTCCATCATGGGTAATCCGGAGTGTCGGCGACCGGGAATTGAGACACGTTCTGTCACTCGGAGTACGAAACGTCCCTCGTTTCCCATGCTTGGGCTAACTCTTATCCCAAACACGATGCAAATGAGATGGCATACATAATGCGACTAACATATAACCTAGCATACGCAATACTATGAAATGGCATACACAATGCTCGATGTAACATGGCATACACAATGCTCTAACATGCAACCTAGCATACGCAATGCTATGAACCGAAATGGCATACACCATGCTCGATGGACTTACACCAACATGAGTGGACCTCAGCTACACTCACATCAGCGGCCATAAGATTAAAATGAGACTACCGAGATGCGTGCACACATGCACGCAAACCGAGGACCGAACCTAAGGCACAGCATGCAACTCTAACAAGGCATGGCAAGGATGAAGCATGACATTCAAACATGTAAATTCCAGCACTGAAACATGATGCTAAAAGGTCCCGAAACATGGAAACATGGCACCCGATGCATGAGATGAGCCCCGAAACTCAAAACTAGGCACATGTATTGACTTATAGCTATACAAAGCATGCATTATTTGACTGTGAAGCACAAAGACAGAGCCAAGGCAGTCCCAAAACATGGACATTTCTAGTTCAAACCATGACCAAAAGATGCTAGCATGATGGACTAAAATAGCATGCAACTTTGACTAGCAAACATGGTTTACATGGCATGTATATGAAGCGCATGAGAACTCATCAAACCAGAAAAAATCAGTGAATAGAACATGCCAAAATATGCCCAAATAATCACTGAAATGCAGCCAATGCACGCCAAAATGATGAGCTCCTTTAGAGGGCCATGTAAGGGGTTATTAAGCACATACAAGATAGACACTTAGAAAGACCAAAAAAACTTTGGAAATGGATTATGACAGCCCTAAAACTCACCAAATAGGCCAAGAAATCAGTCTAGGAAATATGCAAAGGAAGGCCTCTTTGAGAGGCCTTGAATGAGATTGCTCTACACATGCATCATAGACATAGGATATGGAAAAATGGGCTCTTAACAGAGCCTAGGCAGACCTTAAAACCCTCAGAATAAGGCCTGAAACATGACTTCAATGCATGCAAAATAGAGTCCCTTTGGAAGGCCAAACATGCTAGTAAAGAGAATGAGGGGTGAGAGGGTCACCCCTCTATGATTTCAAAGCTCAAAATCTCATCAAAGCCACTGAAAATCCATTAGATTTTAGTGGCTAAGAGGCCAAAACAAGGCCAATGCAAATGCTCAAATGTATGGCTCAAAGCATGTAGAAATGAAGCATGCAAGGAAGGAGATGACTCCAAAAAAGAAAAGTGACCTCAAACAAACTTAAAGAGGAGGTCAAAACAAGACTTTTTCCATTTTATAGAAAATCTCGAAAATGTTCACAAGTAAGGCTAAAATATGATGCAAAAATAGCCCTAAAAGAGAGATTGAACAAACAAGGAAATAGATGACTTCAAACAGCAAAGTGCCCTTCAACAAAGTTGAAGAGGGGCTCAAAATAAAACACTTTACAGTTTAGGTCGAAGCCCAGAAATGCTCACAAATAAGGCTAATATATCATGCAAAATAAGCCCTAAAAGAGAGATAAAGCACAAAGGGAGAGTAGATGGTCTCAAAAAGCAAAGATCCCTTAAACAAAGTTGAAGAGGGGCTCAAAATAGGACACTTTACAGTTTGGGTTGAAGCCCGAAAATGCTTGCAAATAAGGCTAATCAATCATGCAAAATAAGGCAAGAAAATGGGAAATAAGGACTCACCCTTGAAGAGCAGATTTCCAGCAGCTTCTGGACCAAGTTGGTGGACCTTCAACCCCTTCAAGTCAGCTCCAAGATGCTGGAATGGATGATGGAGGTGTTATACTAAGGGTTGGTGTGCAAATGGTGCAAGAAAACTAGGGTTTGGAGGCTTGAAGTATAGATATAGGGGGAGTTGTATGTATGCTCAAGCCAAAAATGTCTAACCCTTGCAAAATGAGGTGGAGGGTTGGTTATATAGAGGAGAAGAAGTGAGGCTTCTTGGAGAAGCCAAGAGAAAGGTTCAAGGCTTCTAAGAGAAGCTTGACCAAAGGGGTCAAGCTTATTGAGGAAGCTAAACCAAAAGGGTCAAGCTTCCCCAAGAAGCTTGACCAAAAGGGCCAAACTCTCCTTGAAACCAAGCAAAGGGGTGAAAACCACCTTAAATGGACCAAAAACCAGGGCAGACCCTCGGACAGAGGGACAGGTGCAAAACAGCTGGCACAGTTGGAATGCACCTAAGGAAACAAACATGGCCGACCAGGTTCAAAAGGCCAAGGTGGCTGGCCGGCCACCTCCCATGGTCCGCCGACCAGGGGTCAAAGGGGTCAAGAAAAATTACTGGTCGGCCACCCCAAAAAGGTGGCCTCCCAGATGAGTGCAACACAGCTGTGTAGAGAAAAACTAGAAAAAGTGGTTCAGGAGAGAGAAAAACCAGCTTTTTAGAGTGGTTCAAAAGGGTCAGGAAGAATTACTGGTCGACCTACCCATATTGGTGGCCTCCCAGGTGTGTACAACACAATGGTGTGGTGGAAAGTCAGAAAAAGTGGCACGGGAATGAGAAAAACCAGCTTTCTAGTAAGAAAAACGGGCGACGAAGAGCAATGAAGAGAAAAGATGGTTTTTCAGAAAAATTGCTAGTCTCCCACCTTCCTACAACCTTTCTAACAATGAAAATAAGGTCCTTGCCAAAAATGGACCAAGACGGATGCAAAACGAAGGTTCGGGGGCCAAAACGCGCGGTCCGAGGCCCCGAAAACAGGTTGTTAGGCACCGGAAGTAGCGTATGACCACGAAGGTGGTCTCTCGGGCCACAGTGTCCCTCAAAAGGGAGGAAATAAGGTGTGTGCCAAAAACCAGAGCAATCAGAGGTAGTTACGCGGTCCCGAACCGAGGCGCACGGCCGACGGCTCCGAAAACCGAAAACTGACCTCCAAACGGGAAAAACGGCCTACAACCACAAAACGTAGCCTATGGCCACTGAGAGATAGTCTATGAGCCTTCTCCTTCCCCTCGTGAAGAGAAAACAGAGAAAACAGGACCCAGTTCGCAAACCGAGGCAAAGCACAAAAGAGCCCGGAAGTCCAGAGGCAAGGCTCGCAGCCGAGACTTTGAAACTCCAGAACGAGCAAATTATGCAACATCACCGAGTGCTCAAATGGTGACGTCTGAGTCTTAAGATCGGTCAAAAATGGGGTATCTACAGTTGCTTCTCTTTGACAGAACTCGAAAGTCATACGTGACGGGAGTGAATGTCAAAGCCCAAAGACGACCCATTTTTGACAAGGCCGAAGACTTAGACAAACAGGTAATATAATCAAAGAGATGTGCTCGCAGGCAGGGGCAAAATGCAACTGACAATGTAAGAAGCCGAACATAACTTATGATCATGCAAAGAAAGCTGTAATGAAGCATATCATGCAACAGTTTTAAGCAGGTGAATACAAATCTAACTACATTTCATGCAGAAAGGATGTAAGAAAATTATGCAATTCTCACTGCGTTTCACGCGGAGAAGGCTAAAAGCGACTACCGAGAATACCCGGAGTCTCACACACAACATCTCTCCGCGTATCACACACAGGAGAGGAAGAAGGTAAACCTCTCAGCGTATCACACGCAAGAGAGAAAAGGTAAATTTTTCAGCGTATCACACGCAAGAGAAGAAAGGTAAATCTCTCAGCATATCACAAGCAGGAGAGGAAAGGTAAATTTCTCAGCGTATCACACACAAGAGAAAACCTCTAGCATATCACACGCAAGAGAGGAAAGGTAAATCTCTTAGCATATCACACGCAAGAGAAGACAGGTAAATTTCTCAGCGTATCACACGCAAGAGAAAACCTCTCAGCATATCACACGCAAGAGAGGAAAGGTAAGTTTCTCAGCGTATCACACGCAAGAGAAAACCTCTCAGCATATCACACGCAAGAGAGGAAAGGTAAGTTTCTCAGCGTATCACACGCAAGAGAAGAAAGGTAAATCTCTCAGCATATCACACGCAAGAGAGGAAAGGTAAGTTTCTCAGCGTATCACACGCAAGAGAAGAAAGGTAAATCTCTCAGCATATCACACGCAAGAGAGGAAAGGAAAATTTCTCAGCGTATCACACACAAGAGAAAACCTCTCAGCATATCACACGCAAAAGAGGAAAGGTAAATCTCTCAGCATATCACATGCAAGAGAGGAAAGGTAAATTTCTCAGCGTATCACACGCAAGAGAAAACCTCTCAGCATATCACATGCAAGAGAGGAAAGGTAAGTTTCTCAGCGTATCACACGCAAGAGAAAACCTCTCAGCATATCACACGCAAGAGAGGAAAGGTAAGTTTCTCAGCGTATCACACGCAAGAGAAAACCTCTCAGCATATCACACGCAAGAGAGGAAAGGTATGAATGAACACCAGAACTCGTTCGAATGTTCGAAACCGAAGATGTCCTAACGCACCGCATGCGAGAGGAGAAAAGACGACAATTGCAAGTGAAAAGGTGCATAACAATGCAGGTGGAGTGTACATAACAATGCAAGTAATGAACATAACAATGCTAGACAGATGTGCATAACCATGCAACGAATGAGCATTACAATGCTAGATAGATGTGCATAACAATGCAAGTAATGAGCATAACAATGCTAGACAGATGTGCATAACAATGCAACGAATGAGCATAACAATGCTGGACAGATGTGCATAACAATGCAACAATGAGCATAACAATGCTGGACAGATGTGCATAACAATGCAACGAATGAGCATAACAATGCTAGATAGATGTGCATAACAATGCAAGGAATGAGCATAACAATGCTAGTGGAACGCGTGTGACAACGCCCGTTTGAAACAAAAATACCGAATAAGGAATACAAGCCTTAAGGAGACCAAATTCCAAACGCAACCTCCGATTTACCTCTCGGAGGGGTCACGATACATTCCAAAAAGGATACACCTCGTGCATGCCGACTGACGATGAGCTACACATCGAAGACATGAGTTGAAAATTCCGCAGAAACATTTTGAGCTGTAAAGAATGGGTTCTTCTTACACTTTCTTGATTGTACTTCCAAACCGCAGTTACTACCTTTCCTTCCTGGCCATGTTCACAACTTTCCCTATTCTCCAACGGGGTGACATACTAGGTTGATTCAGTATCCAGGATCGAGGCGCATTCGCATGCTATCTCAATCTATGGGGCTGCCATACAGATTTCAAGCCGAGGATAGACCCCTGGGTATTTAAACCAGACTTTAGTCTCGGAAATCCCAAACCTTTGCGTTCTAGGCAATAGCCGTCCGAACTCTAGTTTCCACCGTCGCAGTTGGTCTCCTAGGAACTCATTGCAAATACAGCCAAGATGCATGCATCTAGCAGGGGTTGGTTTTCTGAGGGAGCACTTCGATTGCCATTCTGTCATGGAAACAAGCTTGAGTTTGGGAGTAGAGGCACACTCATACTTCGGAGCACTGACAAGGCCTGAAGAGGTACATCCGGAGTATAATCACGGAGAGTATAATCACGGAAACTGAAACAAACTCAAATGCTCCAATTTTCCCTCTTTTCTTTTGCTTCGCAGCCTGGAACCCATATAACTTCAAATAGGTCCTGTTCTATTGTTCTCACATGACCCGGGTTAAACCCTGCGGTTTTACGAAAGAACAAATCCTGTTTTGCGCAAATGTGGAGAATGGCACAGCACTCTGAGCACAAGATGATTTTTCTTTTGAAATTGAAATGAGAAAAGGATTCTCAACCGGGTATTGAGCCTGCAACTGACCACAGCCAAAATGACTCAACACAGAAAAACAAAAGGTAAACGACCTAAACACAACAAGACATGCTCGGGACGACTCAAAGCAGGAATCGAGACAAACAAAACAAAAGACACGACACACAGACGTATTACAAAGATGACAGACCTCTCAGATCGCGAGGAGCCAGTTTCACCAGGTATTGTTTCCCATCCTTTCTCATTTGTGTCTCTCACATCACTTAGCCCTCAGGCTCTGTTTTTCTGAAAAAGCCATTTCCTCACTTTTTCTCTTAGCGCACACCTCTCTATTCTTCAATCTCTCATTTTAAATCTCTTCCCTAGGTGGTTGATGGATAAACAGAAAGTTGTGGGCTCTTGCCCCTAGCATTCTGCTAGATTCTTATTCTTGTTTACAACAGTGAGTTTCTCCCACAGAGGGGCTGTGCTACAACTGGGTGTGTAGCAAATCTGCAACTGACACCGATTGACGATGCTCTACTGAGGAGTTTGGGCGTGATCAGATGTGTCCAGATGGGGGAGTGGAATATCTTGATCCATTCCAATTCATGCTTCGCACATGGCCTGATACCTCGCTGCTTGGAGGGTGTGAGAGCTTTCTGCCCTTTGCTGTTAGCTTGAGTTGCGGCCTATTCTGGAAGGTAGAGTGCCCTTTTGGCGAGAATGTTGATAGTAGGGGAAAAACAGAACACCTGACTCAACTGTGCCCCTAGTTCATCATTTTGACCATTTTTTGTTTTGGTTTTCTACTAAAACAATTTTGACCAATACGAGAGTTAAATTAACATGCTTGTTCGATTTTTTGATTTAAAATCATGCAAGTTAGGCTGTGAGCACTGAAAATTTTCCCTTTTTAGGGTCCAAGAAATGGTCCAGTTTTGGAAAAATGAATAATTTTTGAGAGAAATTAGTCAACCTCATTAAAAATTCTCAAAAACTATTTTTGCAAACGACCACTGCTCAACGAGCACGGAACCTACTCTTGAGGTGCACAACCTCAGATCCGAAGGAAAATTGCCCCTTGCTTGAAGGACACTGCATGGCAACGGAAAGTTGCCCCTTGTTTGAATGACACCGCAGCATACTGAATGGCAACAGAAAGTTGCCCCTTGTTTGGATGATGCCGCAGCGCATTGTAATCAGTCCTCAGAGTGACGATCATAACCGAACTCTCGGATACAGAGAATGCAAACCATTACATGGACACAGTCAATTTTGAAGTGTTTTACGGCTGGCCTTTAGAATGAAGTTGCCTACGTATCCCAAAGATGGGAATCATGCCTTACGTAGTTCGAGGTTAAGGTACACTCGGGTATTAAACTCTCCTTTTGCGCTCTAACTTTTGCCAAGGCCGCCCTTTCGGGTTTTCAACCTTGCGAGCTCTGTTTTTTCTTTCTTTTCATTTCTTTTTTGATTTTCTTTTTTGTTCTTTTCTTTTCATTTTTCTTTTTTTTTTCTTTTGTTCTTTTCTTTTTTTTGTTCTTTTTTGTTCTTTTTTTCTTCTTTTCTTGCTCTAACTTTTGCCTGGGCCGCCCTTCTGGGTTTTCGGCTCAGCGAGCCTCTCAAGGGTAAAAGTGTAGCTTTGTCCATGTCAAATGGTTTTGAGATCCTGAAGTCATCTGAATCCAGGAGAATGGTTGTTGTTCGTTGATGATCCAGGAGTCCATCCAATGGGGGGGCTGAATTTGCCCCTAGTGTTGTGGATAGGAACTCAGTTGTTCTTCAGCGATACCTTCTTCTTTCTTCCCTTCTGGAATTTGGTATTCTTGCCAGTCTTCATTGATTTGCAGGATGATCCATCTTCGGCTCTTCAAGCACATCTGACATTCTTGCCCCTAGTCCGAGGAGTGCTTCTGATCTAACTTCGCAAGCTTCTGTTGATGACATCTGATCTTCTTGATCTGACTTTCTTGCCCCTAGTTCGTAGGCTGCTTCAAATCTGGCCACACAGGCCTCACATCGTAGTTGACCGTTGAACGTTCCAAATTCGAGTTCAAGGTTCAAAAGCAAGGGGTCAAGTCTCGAGGCTGAGAGCGATCCTAGGCTGCACAATCTCAAGAGCGATTCCACACAGGTCTTCGCAGGACGGCGCAAAACATTTTTGAAACCTTTTAAGAAAGCGACTAATCGCTCGCGCTGAAGACAATGTAGAACCAATCTGGATCAAACCAGGATCCTTCTCAGTACTCACATTAACAAGCATGATTTCATTCATTAAGGGCTTAGCGTGCCTCTCTTTCTCTCAATTGATCAAATTTTTTTAAATCCCGAGGAATTCCTTCCTCTTTGTTTTCACCGTAGTGTTCAAAAAGTTTTGAAAAACTTAGGTCAATGCAATGAATTCAAGGCACAGAAAAGTAGGCGAAAAGTACTACCGTTCGATTCAAATTTTCTGGCACAACTGGCGCACGGCCGAAGCAAATACAAGAGTGTGAAAAATCACTGCTGTTTCATTGAGATCAGTTGGCACAACTGGCTCCTCGATAGAAATAGACTCAAAGAAAGCAAAAAGACAAATACGAAACAAAACAGTGATGTCCGAGGTAACACCCCCGGGATCACCCGACTCCTATACAACAGGACTGACTCGATACAACAAGACAGACCTCAACTGACTCAGTATGAAAAGACTGACTCAAAACAAAAGGACAGACTCAAAACAAAGCAACAAGACTGACTCAATACCCAAGTCAGAATGTAGCATTCGCCAAATGCTTAAAACGGTGCATGCCATACGCCATATCTGGAGTAAATCTAGTGCCATCCGCAGGTGGTTCATCCCTCGATCACATAGTCACATTATTCCCCCCAAGTTCACTGATCAAGTGCCAATAGACTTTGCAGGACTTGGTGCGACGATGACCCCGTTGTCGATCAGATCTTGTATTTCATGGCGGAGACGAAAGCACATGTCAGTGTCATGGCCAGCTCGCTGATGGAAGGCACAGTAGTCGGCTGGGTTGTGTGAGAGAGGGAGGTTCTTTGGTAATGGTTGCGGCTCCAGGGGCTTCAGATGCCCTTTCTTGATCAAAACCCCTAGAGCCTTTGACAAAGGCATATAAAGTGGGGTGAAAACCTTCTTGACTCGAGGTGGGTATTTGGTTTTTTGTGAGCTACTTCCAAACGCACCAGCAAATGGGGTAGCTGTTTTTGATGCGGTGGTGGTGACCATGCCCACTTCAGAAGATCTCGCAGCTGCATCACCACTGGTGGTCACATTCGAACTGCGGGAAAACGCCCTCCTGGGCTGCTCCTTGTCTTGGTCAATCAGACCCTGTTTCATAGCATCCTCATTTGTACCCCCATCTCTCAAAAAATCTGAAGAAAGGGGAAAGGGAGAACAATCATTTTCTGCATAAGCTTGGGCTGGAGATTGCGCACAATCATCCGAATCTGATCTTTATCCGTCGGCCTTATGGTCATCATTGAGGCCTTGGCCCTTCACCGGGTTACGAGTCAGAAAAACTCTCCTTAGGCTCCTGCCTAGTCGTCTCGAGATCACGGGTTGTGATCTCAATCTGCGTATATAGGAGTACTAAGCGACAAAAGCCTCGGCCATCTCATCCCAATTCCTCTTAACATCGTCTTCCAGTTTCGCGTACTAGATGGCCGCCACACCCGACAGGGTCCGGCCAAACAATGAAAGCTTCTGTAGTCTGGTGAGACCCATCGGCCTTAGTATGTCCGAAAACAAACAGAGATGCACCATGGGATCCCCGGACCCATCAAAACGGTCGATTTGTGGCATCTTGAATCGATCTGGCAGCATCACAGCCGCGTCGGTATACCCGTCCTCAATGTCTGGGATGGACTTCACACCCTGAGATTTTTTGAACAGCTTCTCAAGCTTGCTCAACTTCAACGCTGTAGGGGTCCAC
>JAPPVO010001180.1:0-23296 GCA_030407325.1 Camellia japonica | reverse complement strand
AAAAAATATTTAGGTGGCGACTCTGCAATCTGGCAAAGCAGTCCATGTTTGGCACTACTTTTCAAAAATCTGTTTTTCTTCAAAACGATTTCCCAGAGTTGGACTCTTTGGTTCAGATTTAGAACCGCAACACAAAAAGGAGAGTCCGAACTGTAGCCGAGGTCCCCCGCGGGCATGTTACACACAGCAGCAAAACAAATCTTCTTCTGAGCCAAAATCAACTTTAGAAGCTCCAAACAAGCCTTAAGAAACCTTAGCTCCAAGATAGGGGTGTTTGGTTAAGGGGTTGTACACAAATATGTGAAGAAAAATCACTTCTAAGCATAATATAGCACAATATATATATATATATATATATAGACAGAGAGTTTAGAGACAGAGAATTTTCAGCTCTGAAAATTTGTAACCCCCAAATGGGGGAGAGGCCTCCCCTTATATAGAAAATGCAAGCAAAAGCTTGCTTGAATCCATCCATACACGTGTATGGTGGAGGCTTCCAGTGTTCAACAGCTGGCACAGCTGGCACACAAAATATCTGAAAAAGTAGAAAAATGGCCGCCGACCATCATTTGTGGCCGACCGGCCATCAGTGTAGCCGACCGGCCACCATTGATGGCCGATGAGAATAATCCCTGGCCGATGGGTTGTAGGGCTGGCTGGCAGGCCATCCTATCTCCCAGAAGCAAAGCCACAAGTTCTTGGTACATAACCAAGCACAAAACAGACAAGTTGAGAGGTCCGAAGGCTAGGCACCCCGCCAAGGACTTCAGGAGCTCCGAACGAACACGAACATAGATGATCATTGAGTGTTCAAACGACAACATCTAAGTCTTGAGGACGATCAAAAATGGGGTGTCTACATATACATATATGGATACATATATATATACTAACACATATACCAATACATTACATACGGTATACATATACATACAGTATACATATATATACAAAATATATACATATATCTCATTCCCCTGTTTTTTCTCTCTCTCTCTCTCTCTCTCTCTCTCTCTCTCTACCCCATTTATCTTCGTTGAGCGCCATGTCAGACTCACGATTTCAACAATCATGGCGCGCCTGACCGACAGCAGCTAGACCGACCTCGTTTGTCAAAGATTGCCTCAGTAATCGCTCTTCTCTTGGCCTCTTCTTCTCCATTTTCTTCTTAAATCGAGGCCTGCGAGAGAGACAGAACAGAAAGTTGCAAGCTCTCTTTACCATTACTCTGCCAATTCTATCTTTAGCAGCATTACTCTCTTCTGTCATGGCCTCATCCCATCGTACTCTTTTCCTCTTCCCAGACCTTAATGACTTCTCGATAGAGATTGCTGACACCAACTACTCTGAGCCTCAATAGTGTGCCCCTACCCCTGCCCCTACCCCTGCCCCTACCCCTGTTTCCAGTTTTCTAACACTGTCAGTCGAATAACTGATGGCAGTGCAATTTGACAATGATGTCAACTCTTATACATTAAAATCATGTGTGGAGACCGCAACCGTAGCCTCCAATTTGTCCCGCTAATTATATAGTAGCACAAATGAGGTGCATCGACTGAAAGCACAACTTTTGCTTTTCCATAACATGTTTCAAGATGCTCGAAAAAAGATTAACCAACTGAAAAAACAAAATACAGTACTGAAATGCCAGCAACCTCCATAGCCCAATTCAAAGCTCCTTGGTGATACTCATTTGATGGACGTCAGAGAGTCATCTCTTTTGGAAGCTTTGCAAATACTGAAGTAGAGTCTTCAACAGCTTCCAAGGAGTGAAGATGTGGTGAGGAAACTAATGGAGAATCAAGCAATGAAGCCATTTGCAAATGACGTCGGTTTGCAATCGTCGGGCTGCCATCAGTGATCCAAGAACATTTCCAATCTTTCTTTTGTTTTCTCTATTTTTCCTTCTTTTTTTGCTTTATTTTTTTCCCATGGATTGTTTCTCGGGAGTGGGCACATAGCTTTAACTCTCTTTTGTACCACTTTGATTAGGGTTGATCCCTGACATTAATAAAAACAAGTTTGTTTTACAAGTCTGAATGGCATGAATGGCACAACACTAAGCATGAAAACCATTTGTTTTAAATTTTGCAATTGAGAATGGTTGCATTTTAATAATTTCTGAACTGAATATTGAGCCTATAACTGACCAAAACACAAAATACAACTCAATGAAAGGAAGACAAAGCAAAAACCAAACCAAACACACCCCTTTAAGCTTGCTGGAATAAAATGGGCACAAAACAAAATATCACTAGTCGACCGCCCGACTGAGACAACTACTGTGCATTTTCCAGTGAGTGCCTGACTTTAAATAAAAAGTACAAGTTAATGTGACCTTGGTAATGAGGACTCGAGAGTGCATGGAAAAGACAGAAAGCCTGACTTGACTGTGCCCCTAGTTCATCGCTTTGAATTTTTTCCTTTTGGTTTTCTACTAAAAAGAGTTTAATCAACATAAGAGTTTGCTTAGCATGCTTGTTCCACATCTCCATTTTGAAATCATGTACGTCAGATTGTGAGCACTGAAAACTTTCTCTTTCTAGTCCAAAAATGGTTTAGGTTTTGCAAAACTAGAATAATTGTCGAGAAAATTAGTCAACTTCATTAAAAGTCCTTAAAATCTATTTTTGCAAATGACCACTATTTGACCAACATGAAACAAACCCTTGAGATGCACAGTTGAATCTGTCTTGTAACTGAACCTGTCATGAAGGAGAAATAGGACAACTAAATCGAACGGGATGAGCCAATCAAACATAGATAGGATAGCCAAGTCGAACAAAGATACACCAATCAGATATGGACGGGATAAGTGGGTTGATAAATTAATAGGGCTGAACTTCAAGATGAAGTTGCCTATGTATCCCAAAGATAGGAATCAGGCTTTATGTAGTTCCCGGGGTAAGGCTCACTCAGGAATTAATAGTCTCGTTTTGTGCTCTAGCTTTTGCCAAAGTCGCCCTTCCTGGTTTACGACCTTGCGAGCTTTTTTTTTTTTTTTTTTTTTTCATTTTTATGCTCTAACTTTTGCCTCGGCCGCCCTTTTGGGTTTTCGACCCAGCAAGCCTCTCAATGATAGTACTTCTTCAGCTTGTCCATGTTGATTGGTTGTGAGAACTCCAAACCATCCAAATCCATGAGAATGATTGCTCCCCTTAGCTAGATTGACTTGATAATGTAGGGGTCTGTCTAATTGGGCCTCAACTTGCCCCTAGGGTCATAGATAGGAGCTCGATTGTCCTTCAGCACCAAGTCCCCTTCTCTCAAATTCCTAGATTTGACTTTTTTCTTGAATGCTTTGGCAATCTTGCGTTGATACCCCTGGACGTGGTATAATGCCTTTAATCTTCGCTCAAATAGCATTGGCTCCTCAAATTGGTTCTGTTCCGAATCAACTTCTAGTATCTGAAATTCAGCCATAATTCTCAACGAGGGCACTTCTATCTTAATTGGTAAAATAGTTTCTATTCCATATACCAATGAGTACGGGGTTGCCCCTGTGGATGTTCGAATTGATGTCCTATATCCCCAAAGTGCAAAAGACAGTTTTACTAGCCAATCTCTCTAGGTTTCCACCATCTTATGCAAAATGGTCTTGATGTTCTTATTTGCAACTTCAACGGCTCCATTGGTTTGTGGCCCGTAAGTTGATGACTTGTGAAAAGACACGTTATATTTCTCAAGTAGAACTACTACTTCTCCTCTGAAGTGTGAGCCATTGTCTGAAATTACTTTGTTCGGCACCCCATATCTGCAAATGATGTTATTCCTGATGAATTTGGCCGTATGCGATGCTTTTAACATTGAAAACGACTATGCTTCGACCCACTTGGTGAAATAATCAATGACAACCAAGATGAATTGACGCCCATTTGAACCCTTCGTCGTGACTGCCAAGGCGAAGTCATGTTGTAGAGTTTTGATGGGGGGATATTCATGTGATTGGGATGGATTTGACATTTGTGTCATCTCCTAACAAAGTCAATACAATCTCTCTCCATGGTTAACTAGTAGGACCCCTGTCTAAGGATCTTTCTAGCCAGCATTATACCGTTCATATAGGCTCCACACTCTTCTCCATGGATGGCTTCCATGATACGCTTTGTCTTTTCTTCCTCTACACACAGCTTATGCATTCCCAAATGACCCATTTTGTATAGCTTATCTCCTCAGATGATTAACTGAGCAGCCAGATGTTGTATCCCCTTTTTGTCCTCCGCATTTGCCTCTTGCTAGTATATACTGCTTCCCAAAAAGTTCCAAATATCAAAGTATTAGGGGTTTTCATCTTAGACCTCTTCTATTGCAGCTACTATTTCATATGCGGGCGTATAACTTTTTTCTATCAGGATTGTACACATCTTAACCCCAATTGGTATATCTATCATGGAGGCTAGGGTTGCCAACGCATCAGTAAATCGGTTGTTCTCTCTCACCAGGTGTGCAAATGTCAGTCTTCTGAACCTCGGGATCAACATGTCTAAGGTTTGATGATGGACTTTCATTTTCTCCTATTTAACCTTCCAGTCTCCATTGGCTTCAGAGACGACCAAGTTCGAATCCCCAATCACATCCAACCTTATTACCCTTAGTTCTAGAGCTGCTTCCAGTCCGGCAATGAACGTCTCATACTCTGTTTTGTTGTTGGATACCCTGAATTGGAGTTTGAAAGCTAATGGGATATGGGAATCATCTGGCGCTATGAGCAACACACCTATCCCATAGCCAAACTGATTGGATGCTCCATCAGAGTACAACTTCCAAGTGTCTTCTTCCATCTGCATGACCTCCTCATTTGGGAATGAATAATCCATATCTTCTTATCCTTCAATCGAGTGATCAGCCAAAAATTCCGCCATAGCCCTTCCTTTAACAGATTTGTGAACGACATACTTGAGGTCAAATTTAGAAAGCAAAAGCAGCCAATGAGCTAGCCTATCGATAAGCGCTGGTTTCTCAAAGAGATATTTGATGGGGTCTAATCTTAAAACCATAATTACCAAGTGAGCTAACAAATAGTGTTTCAACTTCCTGGTGGCCCAAACCAAAGCAAAGCAAGCCTTTTCTGAGGAAGTGCAGCAAGTCTCGTATTCAATCATCTTCTTGCTCAAGTAGTAGATGGCCTTCTCCACTTTCTCGTCTGACTCTTGTGCAAGCATACATCCCATGATTGATTCAGTCACTGATAAATATAAAATCAGCGATTTTCCTGGCTCAGGTGGTGATAACATAGGCAGATTCTGCAAATACTGCTTAACTTGCTCGAAGGCGAACTAACATCAATCATCCCATTGGAACTTCTTTCATTTCTTCAATAGACAAAATAGTGGTTCACAGGTCAAGGTTAATTTAGAAATAAACTTCTTTATGAATTGCACTTTGCCCAAAAAGCCACACACCTCCTTTTCAATCATTGGTGGCAATATTTCTAAGATGACCTTAATTTTAGATGGATCAACTTCAATTCCCGTTGTGTGATCAGAACTCCCAGCATCTTGCCCGCAGTTACCCCAAAGGTGCATTTCTATGGATTTAGCCTTAGTCTGTATTCACTAATTCTCTCAAAGAATTTCTTCAATGCAGTATAATGGCCTTCTCGATCTTTGGACTATATACATCTCTACTTCCTTGTGGATCATATCATGCAACAGTGTGGTGGCAGCTCGTTGATAAGTGGTCCTGACATTTGTTAAACCAAATGGCATGACCCTATAACAATACGTCCCTTATGATGTAGTAAATGCAATATTTTATTTGTCCTCTAGAGCCATAAGATCTGGTTATATCCTGAAAAACCATCCATGAATGACAGCGAGGCATGCCCTTCAGTGAAGTCTACCAATTCATCAATATGTGGTAAGTCATCTTTTAGACTAGCCTTATTCAAATCCCCAAAGTCAACACAAACCCTGATTCTGCCGTCTTTCTTCATGACTGGCACAATGTTGGCTAACCAAGTTGGATACTTGGATACAAGCAAGAACCCGACATTGATTTGCTCAGTAACATCTTCTTTGATTTTCAATGCCCAATCCAAATGAATGCTGCGAAGCTTTTGTTTGACAAGTCGGGCATCAGGATTAATACGGATCCGATGTTGTACAATCTCAGGATCAATCCAGGCGTATCCTCGTAGGACCACACAAAAACATCTTTGAATTCCTTTAATAAAGTAACTAATTGCTTGCGTTCCTTTGAAGATAAAGTGGAAATTTGGACTAAGCGAGGATCTTTCTCAGTACCCACATTTACGGAAACAATTTTGTCGATTAATGGCTTAGCACGCCTTTCTTCCTCCTAATTGATTAAATTTTTCAAAGCCCAAGAAATTTCTTCCTCTTCGTTTTCATCAAAATTTGGAAAATTATGATCAATGTTATGAACTATAGGCACAGAGAAGTAAGCAGAAATCACAACATCTTCATTTAGAATCTCGGGCTCACTAGTTGACATAGACTCAAAAGAAGAAGAAAAAACAAAAGAAGACTCTAATATCTTAGACAAACTCAAATCTGACTCCAAACCAACAAGGCCAGCAGACTCAGACTCAATAATGCATTCAGAATTCTCAATAAAACATTTTTCAACATGCCAATTTGCTTGCGTGCCATTCATTGTATCTATGATGAAGCTTGAGCAATCGACAAGTGGTCCTTCCCTAATCACAAAAATAGTCATATCTCCCAAGTTCATTAGTTTAGTACTAGTATCAAACTCTTTCAGCAAATCAAACAGTGTCAGACCCAGGATGTCCTCTGTACCGCTTTCAAAATTGAGATCACTGTCTTGACCGATGTCGATGCTTGGATCTGCCTGCTCCTCGTCGTTATTAGAAAGCTAATGATCGAAGAAGATTTCAAACTCGGGATATCTCTTCTTTTATTCTTGGTCAATCCATGGTTCTGAAAACCCCTAGAAAGGGAAATCCTCTCATTCCTAGATAATGCACCCATTCAAGGTTCCAAGACTTGGCTTATGGACTAACTCAAAATGTTGCCCAGTTCCCTTTGCCTTGATCTTCCCCGTAATCTCTTCATTTTTCCTTTTCCAATCATCTGCTGTAGGTGCATACCCTAGTCCGAATGCATGTGGGTTATGAGGTACTTCACCGGCTGTAGCAATACCTTTCCTACCACTTTGTCCTAACCCCATCCGAAGAATGTGACCCAATTTTCTCATGAAGTAGATTGATTGGGCACTGATGTATACACCTTCATCTTCTACTATGAGTGTTTGAACTAGCTAGGCCTCTACCAATGTAAAACCTGAGAGGAACACATCCTCCTCCCCATATTATATTTCTAGCAATCTCGTTGTGACTTCTGGGGGAGGATGAATGGATGTGTTTCCAAAGACAGTGGCAATTCCTCCGTCATATGGGTATTTTACCAGTTGATGCATCATGGATTATACAACATTCATCCGATAGAGCCACTGTTATTTGCACTTTGACTATCCCCATAACTTCTTGACTACTATTATCATAAGCCTGGATCAACTGAGTAGTGTGTGTAAAATCTGCCGGCTTTAGCCCTATCGTATAAGTAGTGAGCGAAGGGCATACATTGATAGCTAATCCAATGCTAATCAGAACGATCGAGATCCATTTCTTTCTACACTCTGGTGACACATATAAAGGCTTATTATGTCCTGATCCTAGCGGTGGTAGCTCTTTGTCAGAGAAGATCATCACGGGAGCTGTTTCTCTTAGGATATTAGCGACACAAGTTATTCTAGAGTTGTGTCAATTGACAGCTTAGCAGTACTTAAGGCTAACAACATCACTTGTTGGTGTTCCCAGGAAGCTATGAGAAGCCCCCAAATGAAGATGTTTGCTTGGATCATTTTTCACTATTTTAGAACCAGGTTTTCTTCCACTTCTTTCTCTTTCTCAATTTCTTTGTCTTTGCTTGAAGACTCTCCTTGGTCTAGGCATGGAGGCTTGAAGTAGCTCCCACTCCTTATCAAATGATCAATTTCTTCTAAGTACGAAGTCTCGTCAGGCACATTGCTTACCCATTCATCGTCACTGTGGGCAAGCTACATGTCATTATCATCCCACCATTCGCCTTCGTTGACCAAAAGGAAATTATCAGGCTCTAGTCGAATCATTCTAATAGTATAATCTGGTTGGCTTTCTGGTTCTTTTTCTTTCTCTCTAGAACACTTTCCTTTACTACTGTCATCAGATTTTCCAGTGTCAATTTTTGGTTCATCCTCTTTTCTCTCTGTTTCTTCATCAAAGACTTCACTACTACTTGACCAACCATGAATGGCATTGGAATTTCTCAGATCCCACCATCCTATCTGCACATTCCAAAGGTCTAATTCTTCAAAGAATTGGAAATTGGCCAAGTCTTCCTCTAGGTCGACTAAGTCATCCAACCCCTGTTCAAGTACATCTTTTCTGACAACATTGATAGAAAATGAGTCAAGCAAAACAACCTCAAGCTTCAATTGACCAATGGGTGTAATATATTGGCTAGGATCATAGTCTTCCTCCAATAGTTTTACAGCCTCAATCACAAGTACTTCGGTTGTTTCCTCTTTAGCTTTTACCACTACCACTATAGGGTTCTTGGATTTTGGTTGGGTTGCAGGTGCATCCATCATGCACATATTAGTGCTCTCAGGAATGTGTACCTTGAGTTTAGGTAGATGAGAGGGTGTGATATAGTTACTAGGGTCAAAGGTGGGTGATAGTGTATGGATAAAGTTGAGATGAGGAGTTAGTGAGGCTTTGTTGTGGGGTGGCAATGGGTTGGTAGTGACATTGGGTTTTGGAAGTTGTGGGGGAGCTATAACTTTGTCGTTAATGAGATCTTGAATCTCATGACAAAGACAAAAACAATAGTCAGTATCGTGTCTAGGCTATTGGTGGAAGGCACAGTATTTGGCAGGGTAATGTTTGGCTAGGAGAGGATCTAAAAGAGGTCGAGGGTCACGAGGTTTGAGATACCCTCTTTCTACCAAGATCTTCATGGCAACAGTAAGGGACATATGGAGTGGGTTGAAGGGACATTGAAGTAACTCTTAAGTGGTTACTTCAATCTGGGTGTTGTAAGCATATTGGGTAACAAAAGCCTCGGCCAATTCTTCCCAACTTCATTTCACCGAATCTTCTAATTTAGCATACCAAATGGTAGCTACACTAGATGAATTTCTTCCAAACAAGGAAAGTTTTTGAGGCCAAGTCAAGCCCATTGGTTTTAGGACATCAGAAAAGAGGCGAATGTGGACCATAGGGTCATGAGTTCCATCAAACCTGTCAATGTGTGGCATTTTAAACCGTTCTAGCAATTTGGCAGTTGTTTCTGTATAACCATCTTCAATGTAAGGGATAGAGCTGATTCCCTACGAACTTTTAAACAATTTCTCTAACTTGTTCAATTTTAGCATAGTCGGATCAATCTCATTTGTTTCCAAGAGAAAGCGCCCTCCCGTTGGTTGTGGAAGGGGAAAAGGTCCTCCCGATGATTACGCAGGAACCCTCAAGTCTTCTAGTAAGTTGGATTCAGGAATTTCCTCAGCTGGTGGAGGTCGGATTGGATGAGCCACTGGAGGTGGTTGAGTAGCGGATGCCCCAGATGGGCGTTGCAATTCAGCAGAGCAGCACCATGGGTGGCCACTATATTGGCCATAGCATCCAAACTTCGTTGAAGGGCCAACAACATGTCTACTATATTTTTCGAAACCTAGGCCATCACTAATGCGCATGAACTGAGTAGGGATGCTCTAGGCTTTTGCTTTTCTTCTTTGTGTAACCAGTGGCAAAGAAACTAACACTGGCTGTCCTTGAACCAAATCTGTAGTTTTATAGAGCCTACCAGCGTGAGTCCATAGAACTTGGGGGATATTTGCCTGTTCTGAAGCTATGGTGTCCAATTACCATGCAAATATAAAATGAAACCCCCAATCAAATTTCATCAGCATTTCGGCTCAACCAATTACTGCTAATTCATGCTGAAAAGCTGAACTCAACCCCACCAACCGAAATTCCTGAACCATTCAACTGAATTTGAGAGAACCCCTGTATAGATCCCATACATTGCACATAGCAGGAAAGAGAACAAACACCTCTATCGAGGCTAGGGTTACCCTCTCCTAGATTTGAAATGATCTAGGGCTTAACTATTCAAACAAGTGGCATCATACATCTTAGAAATGGAAGAGCATCCTGTCTTAATTTTGGAAGGTACTATAGCTCGCTATATGTACAAGGTTGGCTCTACTCTAGGGGTTGAAGTCAAGGTGATGTTACCAAAAAGTCCTTTAGGTCATAACCAATGAAGATCGCAGGAAGTCAGAATAGTCAATATAGCCTCTCTTCGAAATCTGAGAACCTTAGATAGCAGAGCAACCTTTTTGACAAATCTCAAAAGGTTATAACACAAGGCCTTCAAAATAACATGAAGATAGGTATAGTGTCACAAAAAGCTTGCCTGTGCTCCCACCAATATTTGGGCAACACTAGGACTTTAAGGACACTAATGCATGCAATGCAATGAACATATAAGTGAAAATAAAAGTCATATCATGGAGTTCAAATCAAGATATCATAAAATCCCTAGCAGAGTCGCTAAAAACTATAAGATGCCCAGGGGGTACTAGTGCGCGTTAAATAGTTCAGACTCTCAATTTCTTTGATCTAGTATCACAAGTGCAATATGAAACATAGATGAGAGTCCACATTTGGCAACTTTTATGGAAACTCCATTTTAATACAAAATCTTTGCCAAAAATGGACTACATCACCAGATCTTAGAGTCACCACCTAATATTTTTAGGAAAATTAGGAAACCCATGACTCGTGCCAAAGCCAATATTCGTTGTAATGAAGGATGTGAAGCCCCTGAAAAATGCATTCACTTTAAAGACCCTAATGTTTGAATTACTTTCTTAAAACCCCTCAATTCCTTAAATTATTTCAAATCTTGTCGGTTAGCATTTTATTATTATTATTCTTTTTTATCAAAACAAGAATATCCTAGCCGGATTAGGTTCCTTAGCCTAATTTAGTTAATTCTACATAAGTAAGGTTCCAATACATGAATTTAACTCCAAGCCCTTTGTAGACCTCCCCGAACGTCCCGGGAGGGAATCCCGTTTTGTTCATTAGGCTCACTACAGTTCGGACTCAAATGTGACGGTCTTGTATCTAATCTCGCAGAGTGCAATGCAAGACCGATAAATCATCAAAGAATCCTAATCTGGCAAATCATTTTGAAAAACAGATTTTTAGAAAGAAGTGCCAAACATGGACTGCTTTGCCAGATACAGAGTCGCCACCTAAATATTTTATTTTGGGGAATTTAGGAAACCCTGACTCGTGCCTAAGGCCACGTGTCCGTCATCACCAAAGTTGCCTTGGCTCAGGAACTTGGGTACAATTGGGGAAGGTCACTTCGTGAGCACCCCTGCTCGCCCGATCAAAGATCGGCCTCTAGTAACCATGATATCGAGTTTTGAAAACATTATGTGCTCTTATTCCAGTTTATTAGCCTAGAATTACTATGTGATGCGCACAACATACAAATATAGATTGGGTCGCCTGAATTGGAACAAAACATCTCATGTTCGTTTTGAAAAACGGTTTGAAGGTGCTACTCGCAAGTAGGCTAAGACGTGGATTTTGCCACCCTCGGGTGGGCTCAGAAAACATGATTTTGCCACTCTCAAGTGGGCTTAAAACTCTCAATTGGCGAATTGTTCCAATTCAAATAACCCAACCTTCACCCACAGGCATTCAGGCAGTTATATCACATAAGCTCACATAAGCACATAGCCTCATGGTAAGCATGCTATCATGGCAGTCACTCACACTCATGCAAGGATGCTAAAGCATAAACACTTACCGAGTACTCTGAGCCAAAGAAAGAAGCTAATTAGAAAACATGCATGAATCCTAACTATGCTGAAATGCCTAATGCAATACATGCAAAAATGCAACTAAGATAGGCTCGGCTATTCTACGATGGCATATGAGATGCAACAATCGATACATGTATTCAACTTGGAATTGAAATACAATGCAGTTAGCATGATGCGCCGAGTCCGGTGCATGCAAGACAGATGAATGAATGCAAACATGCGAACATATAGATGCTAATTGAAACATGCCCTAAAACTAACCATCATAAGCTGGTAAATAAAAGGGAGAAAGACGTGGGGTTGGAAAACATACATCACACACACGCACACTTTTGATGGTGAACACACAGCCCAAACTTTTGATGGTGAACACACAGCCCACATTTTTCTGAAATCTGAACATGCAGCCCAAACTCTTGATTATGAACACACAGCCCATAGTTTTGAAAGTTGAACACGCAGCCCAAACTCTTGAGGTGAACACGCAGCCCACAGTTTTGAAAGTTGAACACGCAGCCCAAACTTTTGATGGTGAACACACAGCCCACATTTTTCTGAAATCTGAACACGCAGCCCAAACTCTTGATTATGAACACACAACCCATAGTTTTGAAAGTTGAACGCACAGCCCAAACTCTTGAGGTGAACACGTAGCCCAAACTTTTGTTGGTGAACACACAGCCCACATTTTTCTGAAATCTGAACACACAGCCCATAGTTTTTGAAAGTTGAACACGCAGCCCAAACTCTTGAGGTGAACACACAACCCACTTATTTCATTTGCACGCAGCGCATATTGGACACACAATTCATTTACTTCACTTCTGAACACACAGCCCATACTGAAGACACAGTCCATTTACTTCATTGATGACTTGAGCTTGTATCTGCAGCCTCCCAGGGAGTATTCTGATGATATGCTTGGATTGGTGGCCTCACTTGAGGGCATGGTCTTGCGGAGGGAGACACAGTTGTTCATCGCCGGTGTTACGGTATTTTTCAATTTTCTTGCATTTATTATACTTCTGATGACATGCTGTATTTAACCATTTCACTGCATTGCTTGACTGTATGTGTAGAGCACATCTGACACACACCATATTCATACATTGTATCTGCATACACCCACTCTTATGTAGTATTCTTGTCTCTGCATCTGATATACATGTTGGCTAATGTACTCAAATTGTCCTTTTCAGCTGCCACCACTACAGGCCGGGCCATCCAGGCCTTCTCGAGGAGCTGGGAGAGGGGACTCGTCTCATAGATGAGGCAAGCGTAGAGCACCCGTCATAGATGACGAGGAGTCCAGTGAGGAAGAGTCTGCGCATCCTCAGTCAGAGACATCCGCAGGCAGAGAGGATGACTCTGAGTCCGGTTCTGAGGGCGGAGGTGATACCGAGGAGGGTTCCGAGGACAGCAGCTCCGATTCAGATTGTGGTGCTGGTCAAGGTGATGCAGGGACTTCTCAGCCAAAGAGGACGAAGAGGGCCTCCTATTCTTGCGCTTGATAGCACTGATGCAGGTGTTCTTGCTTTATTTTCTTTTATTACTAGTAGTTGTAGCACATTAGCTTTAGGCAGTTTTATTTTCTTTAAAATTTGTACCCTTGCTGTAAGATGTTGTAACAAAAGAAGCTATGATGGAATGAAACATCTTTTTGTTCAAAAAGTGTTGTATTTTGTATTCTTAGCATCACATCGCATCATTTTGCACAAAAATGAGATTGAATGAAAATTGAGCATTGTATATTACCAAGTCAGGTAGTGAACCGACGCAACAAACTAAACAACTTAACTTACTAAGAAACAACAAAACCTTAGCAAGTTTACAACTCGATAAACAAAACACGACAATGTTGATAAACATGAGAGTAACAACTCGATATACAAAGACTCGATGACTCGATAAAACTTAACAACTCGATAAACTTAACCACTCGACTTGATGAGCAAAACTTAGCAACAACTCAATAAACAAAGCTCAACAACAACTCGATAGTCAAAACTCAACAATAACTCGATAAACAAATGCATTTCGGACAAAACGGGCGATGAAATGCGTCCAAAACAGAGGGAAATGCGGACCTTCAACACTCCCGACACATGGAAATGCTAGGAGCTCCCTTCTAGAGATTGAGGAAAGACCAAAGACCAACTTTCCTCCATGGCCGACCAGCTATTTTCCTTGGAGACCAAAGGGGTGGTCGGCCTACCAGAAAAAGTGGTCGGCCAACCACCTGGTTTGGCAACCACCAGATTTTTGACACGTGTCCCCAAACAGTGCCTTATCCTCTATAAAAGTTCCAGCTTCGTGGTTCTTTCATTTCATCTCAGTTTTCATAAAAATGGAGGCATTCCTTATCGAAAATCTCGCAACTTGGATTGCTACTTTAGACGGCTCGGAAAAGTTGAACTTCCGGGGCTTCGGTTTGAATGCACTATTCACGTTGAGCCACACTCCGCTGCATCTTCCCTTTCTCCATTCCGCGGCGAGGTTTTGGAATCCGGTAACACATGTCTTTAGCTTTAGTAGGCAAGAGGTGTGTCCTACCTTCGAAGATTTTCAAGCTTTGATGGAATCCGAGTGCAACGAGGAGACCTTGCCCCAACTCCGCTTCGGCCATGCTCAAGCCTTAGGACGAATGTGTGGGCTCACTATGCACGACGCTCGGTCTTTGATCTGCAACGGAGAATTGGACATCCTCAGCTTGATTCAACATTTTTCTGATCCCGGTGACCGCGGTGACCATCATTGGCAGGGTTTTCGGCGACATGCCCTTTGCTTGTGCATGTTGTCTCACTTTCTGCTTGCCTCAAGTTTCAGTGGGCCTAGCGTTCGTCTGATCGAAGTCGCCCAAAGCTTGAAAGAGGGCAAGAGCTGCATTGCCATGACGTTGGCCGAGACATTGGTGGGTTTGGATGCTTTCTATCGCCGGGAAACAACCAGATTTGCGGGGAGTCCACTACTGCTGCAGGTAATGTTTCCCACCCTGTCTCACATATATTGCTCACATCACTCGGCCCTCAAGCTCGGTTTTTCTCACAAAACCCTTTTCTCACTTTTCTCTCATCGTACATCTCTCTATTCTTTAATCTCTCATTTTTCATCCCTCCCCAGGTGTGGTTGATGGATAAGTTGCAGGTTGTGGACTCTTGCCCAGCATACTCAGCTCACGGCTACTTCTTCCGATGTCGTCTAGTCGATTCCCTGGATGAGGGATGGTGGTTTGATTGGATGTGCAATTTGTCTGCAGACCGCATTACTTGGTGCTATCCTTGGCTCAATCTATCGGCAATGAGCTATAGCATGGCTTGGCAGCCTGGGATTTAGTTGATTGGCCTGACACACTGCGTGTTCTACTTTCCTTTCCGGTTCCAGCACCAGTTCGGCCATGATCAGACTTGCTCGCCAGAGGGGATAGAGTACCCTGCTGCATTCCCGGTCTGAGGCGCACAGCTCGCTCGGTATGCCACAACATGGAGGATGAGAAAAATCCTGGCCCCCGCTCCCACTTTTAGTTGCACTTTGTCTGATGAGTGCGTAGATTGGCTCAATGAAGAGGCACAGGTTGGGCCCAGCTTGGCATCAGAGGCTTCGACCAGCTCTGGGAGGGGGCGCAAGAACACCTAACTTAGCTATGCCCCGGATTTATTACTTTATTAGTACTTTCAAGTTTTCTTTATGAATGTAACCAAAAGCAACTTCAATTTGTATGCAAGAGCAGGAGGACTCTGTATTGAAATCAATAAAATTGAAGGTTGTGGGTACTGAAAATTTTCTGCTTTTGGTCCAAAAATGGTCTAAGTCATAAAAAGATTCATTTGAACAAAATCAACTTTTATTAAAACTTTTCAAAACCATTTTCGACATGGATCAAAACTGGACACGCCTGAGATCTGTCACTGAGATGCACAACCTCGGATCCCAGCAACTGGAAAGTTGCCCCTAGTCTGAATAACACTACACCGGAGATCACAACCGAAGCTCTTGAATACTGAATAGACAAAGATGACAGAGATGATCAATGACAAAGTTGATAGGGGAAAAGTTCATGGCTGAACTTCAGGATGAGTTACCTACGTATCCCAAAGATGGGAATCAAGCCTTACGTAGTTCAGGCTCGGGTTCACTCGTGTATTAGCACTCTCCTTTTGCGCTCTAACTTTTTCCAAGGCCGCCCTTTGCGGGTTTTCAACATTGCGAGCTCAGTTTTTATAATTTCAAATTTTTCATGCTCTAACTTTTTCCTAGGTCGCCCTTTCAGGTTTTCGGCCTAGCGAGCCTCTCTGGGGTAATATTTCAACTTGTCCATGTTGATCGGCTGTGAGAACTCTAGGCCATCTAGGTCCATCAGAACGACAGCTCCACCTGACCAAATAGACTTAATGATGTAGGGACCGGTCCAATTGGGTCTGAACTTGCCCCTAGGGCATGGATGGGAACTCGGTTGTCTTTGAGCACCAAATCTCCTTCTTTTAAATTCCGGGACTTAACCTTCTTGTTAAAAGCCCTGGCAATTTTGCGCTGATAACCTTGAACATGGTACAGTGCTTTCAGCCTTCTTTCATCAAAGAGCATGAGTTCTTCAAATCTGCTATGCTGCCAATCTGCTTCCGCTATCTAACACTCGGCCAATACTCGCAATGACGGAACTTCAATTTCAATAGGTAGAACGGCCTCCATCTCATAAACCAATGAATATGGAGTCGCTCCAGTAGAAGTTATAATTGAAGTCCGGTAGCCCCACAGAGCAAATGGCAGCTTATCTGGCCAGTCCCGGTAAGTTTCCACCATCTTCTGCAAAATGTGTTTGATGTTCTTGTTGGCGGCCTCAACTGCTCCGTTGGTCTGCGGCCGATATGTGGATGACTTATGAAAAGCCACGTTGTATTTTTCCAACAAGTCAATCACTTCCTTCTTGAAGTGCGAACCATTATCTGAAATAATCTCGCTTGGGACCCCATAGCGACAGATGATGTTGTTCCGAATGAACTTTGCAACGTGCGAATCCTTCAACACCGCATAAGATTGGGCCTCAACCCATTTTGTGAAGTAGTCTATCGCGACCAGAATGAACTCATGCCCATTAGACCCCTTCGGAGTGACGACCCCGATCACATCGATTCCCCAAACTGAAAATGGCCATGGCGAAGTCATATTGTACAGCTTCGACGGTGGGATGTTCATGCGGTTTGCATGGATCTGACATTTGTGGCATCGTCGAACAAAGCCGATACAATCCTCCTCCATGGTGGACCAGTAGTAACCCTGTCTGAGAATTTTCCAGGCTAGCATCACCCCATTCATGTGCACTCCGCACTCTCCTCCATGGATGGCCTCCATCAGGCGCTTGGACTCTTCGGCGTCGACATACAGTTTATGCATTTCCAAATGACCTCTCTTCTACAGTTTACCCCCACAGATGATGAACTGAGCAGCCATTCTTCTGATTGCCCTTTTATCCTTGGCATTTGCCCCTGGTGGATACGCTTCTTTCTCCAAGAAGTTCCAGACATCGTGGTACCAGGGGTTCTCATCTTGAACCTCATCTATAGCAGTAATCGCTCGTAGGCTGGTGTAAATTTCTGGTCAATGATGATCGGACGCATCCGGACTCCAAAAGGAATATCTAGCATGGAAGATAGAGTTGCTAGTGCATCTACGAACCTGTTGTTCTTTCTTAACCGATGAGCAAAGTTCAGCTTCTCAAACCGAGGAATCAACAAGTCCAAGGTCTGACGATAGATTCTTATCTTTTCTTCTTTGACTTTCCAGTCTCCTTTAGCTTGAGATACAACCAGGTTCGAGTCCCCGATGACGTCCAACCGTTTTGCCCTTAGCTCTAGGGCGGCTTCTAAACCAGCAATGCATGCTTCATATTCTGCTTCGTTGTTCGAGACTTTGAACTGGAGTTTAAATGCTAGAGGGATACGGGACTTGTCGGGTGCTATCAGCAACACTCCTACCCTATACCCATACTGATTTGATGCTCCGTCAAAGTACATCATCCAAAACTCATCGTCGATATGCAAAATGGCCTCATCTGGGAATAAGTACTCGACTGCTTCGCCTCCTTCCACTAGATGATTGGCTAAGAACTCCGCTACCGCTCTTCCCTTGACTGACTTGCGCGCCACATATTTCAGATCGAATTTGGAAAGCAGAAGCAACCAACGAGCTAGCCTACCCGTAAGTGCCGGTTTCTCGAAGACATATTTGATGAGATCTAATCTCGAAACCAACATTACAGAGTGAGCTAACAAGTAGTGCCGCAGCTTCCTGGTAGCCCATACCAGGGCCAAGCAAGCCTTTTCCAACGGTGTGTAGCAGGTTTCATACTCCAGCATCTTCTTGCTCAAATAGTAGATAGCCCTCTCCACCTTGTCTTCAGACTCTTGTGCGAGCATGCAGCCCATCGTAGTTTCAGTCACTGAAAGGTACAAAATCAACGGTTTCCCCGGCTCAGGCGGCGACAACACGGGTGGATTCTGTAAGTATTCCTTGATCTGTTCAAAAGCAGCTTGGCATCGGCCGTCCCATTGGAACTTCTTTCCTTTCTTCAGGAGACCAAAAAGTGGTTCACAAGTCAAGGTTAATTTTGAGATAAACCGTCTTATGAATTGCACTTTACCCAGAAAGCCTCGCACCTTCTTTTTAGTCCTTGGTGGTGGCATTTCTAAGATGGCCTTGATTTTGGAAGGGTCGACTTCGATACCTCTCTGTGTAATAAAAAACCCCAGCATTTTCCCCGCTGTAACACCGAACGTACACTTCTGAGGATTCAGCCGCAACCGAAATTCTGTGATCCTTTGGAAGAACTTTTGCAAGGCGGTGTAGTGGCCCTCTCTTTCTTTGGACTTGACAATCATGTCGTCCACGTACACCTCAACCTTTTTGTGGATCATGTCGTGCAATATTGTGGTCGCGGCCCGTTGATATGTTGCTCCAGCATTCTTTAACCCTAATGGCATCACCCTGTAACAGTAAGTCCCCCACGGGGTGGTGAAAGCAGTCTTCTCTCGGTCATCAGGTGCCATCACTATTTGATTATAGCCCGAGAATCCATCCATGAATGAAAGCAAAGCATGCCCCACTGTGAAGTCCACTAACTCATCAATATGGGGCAAGGGAAAGTCGTCCTTCGGACTGGCTCTATTCAAATCCCTAAAATCCACGCATACCCGGATCCTGTTATCCTTCTTCGGTACCGGAACAAAGTTGGCCAACCAAGTTGGGTATTCGGATACCAGTAGGAACCCTACGTCAATTTGCTTGGTGACCTATTCTTTAATCTTGGGGGCCCAGTCCGGGAGGATCCTTCTAAGTTTCTGTTTAACGGGTCGGGCCTCTGGGTCAAGAGGGATCCGGTGCTATACAATCTTAGGATTGATTCCAGGCATGTCTTCGTAGGACTACGCAAAAACATCTTTGAAATCTTTTAATAAAGCGACTAAGCACTCGCGTTCCTCCGAAGACAACGTGGACCTGATCTGGACCAGCTGCGGGTCCTCCTCAGTACCAACATTAACAGTAGTGATTTCATTAACTAAAGGTTTAACAAATCTTTCCTGCTCTTGATCAATTAAGCGTTGTAAAACCGAAGGAATTTCTTCCCCGTCGTTTTCATCAAAATTTTGAAAGTCCTGATTAATACAATAAATCAAGGGCACAGAAAAGTACTCAGAAACCACATCCAGTCCATTCTCATTAAGCATTTCCAAATCGTCCGATTCTTCTGTTACAACAGACTCGAAAGAGAAAGAAAAAGACGACCTAGACAGGACTGTGGTATCCGGGTTATCACCCCCAGGATTACCGGACTCAGACTCAGTCGAGCTAGAACCTGATTCCGACTCGCTAGACTCGGTGGAATCAGATTCCAGCTCACTACCTGACCCGGTGCTGCTTGACAAAAATCCCTCCTCGTACTGCCAGATGAAAGAGGGTGCAATGGATGCATCCAGAATGTTTAACGGTGGGCTCGCAGCCGTTTCATTCCCAATCATGGACACCGAGAAGTTATCCCCCAAGCACTTCTGTATGATCGGAGGATCTGAAAGTAGACAAGCCAGCGCTACCCCCATTTCAATTTTAGCACCCTCGGAATCCACATTTTTACACTACTCAACCTCAGCTGATGGGTCTGTCTGCTCGTTGGCAACATCATCCCCGGATAACTGCAGGTCGAAGAAGATCTCAAAACCTGGCATGCGCTTCCTCTCCGCATTCAACCATGGCTCTGGGAAGCTGCAGAATGGAAAATCCTCCCCCTCCCGGATGAAGCATCCGTTTAGGGTACCCTGAATGGGTCGGTGCATTAACTCATATGGCTTCCCTGCCTTCTTTGCTCTGGCTCTCCCGGCCTTCTCCTTTCCTTTCCTCACCCAATCCTCTTTGGTGGGCAGATAACCCAAGCCAAAGGTATGTAGGTTGTGTGGCACTTCGGCCGATACTGCAATGCCCTTCCGGCCACTCTTTCCCAATCACATCCCGGGGATGTGTTGAAGCTTGTTCATGAGGTATATTGATTGTGCGCTGACATACACCCCCTCATCAACAGCCAATATGTTTTGCACGACTCGAGCCTCAGCCAGAGTAAACCCCGATAAGAACACATCCTCCGTGTCGTGCTCGATTTCCAAGACTGGTGCAGACACCTCCGGCGACGGATGGATTGATGAATTTCCAAAAACTATAGCTACCCCTTTCCCGTGAGGGTATTTCAACATCTAGTTCAATGTAGAAGAAACTGCCTTTACCTGGTGCAATCACAGTCGCCCCAAAAGTAGGTTAAAGGTTGCGGGAACGTCCAAGACATGGAAATCAATCTCGTGTTGTCCTGGACCAACCTGGGTCTGAATTTTGACAGTCCCCATCACCTCCCTGCTTGTGTTATCATACGCCCGAATCACCTGGGCTGTTGGCACGAAGTCCGCGGGCTTTAACCCGATTGCATGTCATCCTTGACGGGCACACATTAATAGCGGATCCCGTGTCGACAAGAACCACTGGTATCCATTTGCTTCTACATTCCATAGAGATGTAGAGCGATTTGTTATGATTCGCGCCCTCAGGCGGCAGTTCTTTGTCAGAAAAGGTCAACGTCGGGGAACCTCCTCCCGGAAAGACCAATCCCACCAGCTGTTCAGGCGTGGTGTCTATTGAGAGTTTGGCTTTGTCCATTGCCGATAGGATAGCCTGTCTATGCACACGTGAAGCCATAAGCAGTCCTCAGATGGAGATGTCTGCATGTATCTTTTTCAACTGCTTCAGTATAGCCTCTTCTTCGAGTTGCTTCTCTTTCTGTTTCTCCACTTCCTTGTCCTTTTCGGATGCCTCTGGCTGATCTAGGTGTGGGGGCTTGAAATACTGCCCACTCCTAGTCATATGGTCTACTTCACCAATGTACCAGGTATCATCCGATTGATTGCTTCCCCAGTTCTCATCCGTATGGGCAAGACATAGATCATCGTCCTCCCACCACATTCCATCGGCAGCCGACAGGCACCTGTCCGACTCCGTTACCACTGTCCTTGTACTCATGGTGCCTTCTGTCCACATGCTCGCAGCACCCTCTGTTCTTGTGCACACAACACTTTCAGTCCCCACAGGGGCCTTGGCTTTTCTGGCTTTCTCAGAGTCTTCGATTCTTTTCGGTTCTAACTGCGTCAATACAGCCTGCAGTTCAAAATTTCCTATATTCAAAATGCCCAAATCCCGAGCGAAATTCTTGGCACCGGCGCTCTCCGACGATGTATTCTGATCCCCAGCCCTTTCGGCCACAATTGATGTTCTTGCCCCTGACGGGCCCTTGTTCAGCTGAGATTCTTCAACAATATCTGGTTGGTCGTCAAGCCACCCTATGACCTCTGCTGACTCCTCAAAATTGAACCAGTTGACTGCACTGTCCCCCGGTCTTGTTCGTTGAAAATCTGAAGGTCTTGTTCGTTGAAAATCTTAAGTGGTTACTTCAATATGGGTGTTGTAAGCATCTTGGGTAACAAACGCCTCGGCCAATTCTTCCCAACTTCATTTCACCGAATCTTCTAATTTAGCATACCAAATGGCAGCTACACTAGATAAATTTCTTCCAAACAAGGAAAGGTTTTGAGGCCAAGTCAAGCCCATTGGTTTTAGGACATCAGAAAAGAGGCGAATGTGGACCATAGGGTCATGAGTTCCATCAAACCTGTCAATGTGTGGCATTTTAAACCGTTCTAGCAATTTGGCAGTTGTTTCTGTATAACCATCTTCAATGTAAGGGATAGAGCTGATTCCCTACGAACTTTTAAACAATTTCTCTAACTTGTTCAATTTTAGCATAGTCGGATCAATCTCATTTGTTTCCAAGAGAAAGCGCCCTCCCGTTGGTTGTGGAAGGGGAAAAGGTCCTCCCGATGATTACGCAGGAACCCTCAAGTCTTCTAGTAAGTTGGATTCAGGAATTTCCTCAGCTGGTGGAGGTCGGATTGGATGAGCCACTGGAGGTGGTTGAGTAGCGGATGCCCCAGATGGGCGTTGCAATTCAGCAAGAGCAGCACCATGGGTGGCCACTATATTGGCCATAGCATCCAAACTTCGTTGAAGGGCCAACAACATGTCTACTATATTTTTCGAAACCTAGGCCATCACTAATGCTCATGAACTGAGTAGGGATGATCTAGCCGGTGAAGAAGAGGTACTCTAAGCAGTTAATGAGGCTTTTGCTTTTCTTCTTTGTGTAACCAGTGGCAAAGAAACTAACACTGGCTGTCCTTGAACCAAATCTGTAGTTTTATAGAGTCTACCAGCGTGAGTCCATAGAACTTGGGAGATATTTGCCTGTTCTGAAGCTATGGTGTCCAACTACCATGCAAATATAAAATGAAACCCCCAATCAAATTTCATCAGCATTTCGACTCAACTAATTACTGCTAATTCATGCTGAAAAGCTGAACTCAACCCCACCAACCGAAATTCCTGAACCATTCAACTGAATTTGAGAGAACCCCTGCATAGATCCCATACATTGCACATAGCAGGAAAGAGAACAAACACCTCTATCGAGGCTAGGGTTACCCTCTCCTAGATTTGAAATGATCTAGGGCTTAACTATTCAAACAAGTGGCATCATACATCTTAGAAATGGAAGAGCATCCTGTCTTAATTTTGGAAGGTACTATAGCTCGCTATATGTACAAGGTTGGCTCTACTCTAGGGGTTGAAGTCAAGGTGATGTTACCAAAAAGTCCTTTAGGTCATAACCAATGAAGATCGCAGGAAGTCAGAATAGTCAATATAGCCTCTCTTCGAAATCTGAGAACCTTAGATAGCAGAGCAACCTTTTTGACAGATCTCAAAAGGTTATAACACAAGGCTTTCAAAGTAACATGAAGATAGGTATAGTGTCACAAAAAGCTTGCCTGTGCTCCCACCAATA
>JAPPVO010001179.1:0-45986 GCA_030407325.1 Camellia japonica | reverse complement strand
CACGGTCACTGGAAAAGACCTAGCAAATAAGTTGGATGATTTGATAGCGCTATGTGTGGAGTTGTTAGGAGCAGCACCTACACAACAAGACTTCTAGGATCATCGTTTAAGTTGAAATGGATATTAGAGCATTTCCATCACCTTCCACATGATGCACCCGATGACACGGTTCATCATTACGCTTGAGCCTATATTATGTGGCTTATTGGGGGGGTGCTCGTCCCTGATAAGTCACAAAATATAGTGAAGATGATGTTTTTGCCACTACTTAGAGACTTTGACCATATCTAGGAGTACAGCTAGGGTGGTGCCACATTGGCATGTTTGTATAGGATGTTGTGTCGAGTGACTAAGGCTGATACAAAGGAGATGGCTAGGCCACTTGTGTTATTACAAGTGAGTTGCAATGACTTGTAGTTTTATCTCATATTCTCAATTGCCATGTTTTCTAAAGTGCCTAGTGTAATAAATTAATAATGGCATCATTCATTGTAGGTTTGGGTGTGGAAGAGATTGAGCAGGATCACCCTTAGTCAGAAGTCGAACATTGCTGCTGGCGACCGTGCCATAGGGGAGGGTGACCAGCTATTACCACCTGGCCCGCGAGCTTGCAGGTGGAGGGTTCCCTTCAGCCTCGAGGTGATATCAACTAATGTCAGTGTCATCTTCCGGGACCAGTTCAACCGCATGATAGAGGTGGAGGTTTGTAATTTGTTCATGTCAATTTACTCATTTTTGTGTTTGTCGACCTCAGGCGTACGGATAGATCTCTAAATTATTGCATCGTTATTGCAGTTCATATGGGAGCCTTACAGGACGGAGGATGACATCATAACCAAGTTCCATCGTATTGTACCGTTGGTCGAGACATATGGATGGCACGAGTACCACTTATATGCTTCGATATCATTGACTGGCATCTCCCCGACCGGGTGCTTAGACAATTTGGACAAGTTCAGAGTGTGCCTGATCACTTTGATGCCCACTTAGCGATGCATTTTAGAGATAGGTGTGGCAAAATGGCCATTGATTGGGCAAAGGAATACCAGACATTTATGGACGAGTGGAACAACCGACGTAACACCATTGTCCATGCTGAGAGTAGCAATGAAGTTCTTACATCTTCCGACCCATACATGTTATGGTTTCGCTGTCATACACGTCTAGTACTCAATAATCCGAGTGACATTGCTGCCTTCGGATACCAAGGCATCGGGGGTAGTTTAAAGGGATTGGTAAGTTCTATATATTCTCCAAAACAACATTTGCTTAAGTTTGTGTATGTTTGTTATTTGGCATTGATGGTTACGTAACACAGCTACCATGACATTACAAGTTCGTAGAGTTGCGAGGGCATATCACCTGGCAGACGCTGCCCATATTACACGCAATAGTAGAGAGGTATTGGATGCCATTGCCGAGATACGGGAGTTATTGTACGATGGTTTGCAACAGGCACACCGACGTGACCGACTAGATTTCGGCCACTTTGGCGAGGATCCTTATATGGAAGTAGATATTACAGCGACATTAATGCCGCACCCGAATATGCCATCCACTGAGCCATCGACATCAATGCCTCCACCGCATCCTACTCCACGTCATGCACATCAATCGGACAATTTCGATATGGAACACTTTGGTGAGGGGTGTAACAAGCCCGCGGGGGACCTCGCTACAGCTCGGACTCGATTTTTGTCACGGTTCATAATCTGAATCAAAGAGTCCAAATCCGGCAAATCATTTTTGGAAAACAGATATTTTTTGAAAGAAGTGCCAAACATGGACTGCTTTTCCAGATACAGAGTCGCCACCTAAATATTTTATTTTGGGAAATTTAGGAAACCCCGACTCGTTGCCTAAGGCCACGTGTCCGTCATCACCAAAGTTACCTCGGCTCGGGAACTTGGGTACGATTGGGGAAGGTCACTTCGTGAGCACCCCCGCTCGCCCGGTCAAAGACCGGCCTCTACTAACCATGATATCTATTTTTGAAAACATTGTGTGTTCTTATTCCGGTTATTAGCCTAGGTTACTATGTGATGCGCACAACATACAAGTATAGACTGAGTCGCCTGAATTGGAACAAAACATTTCATGTTTGTATATTTGAAAATGGTTTGATGGTGCTACCCGCAGGTAGGCTAAGACGTGGATTTGCCACCCTCAGGTGGGCTTTAGAAAACATGATTTTGCCACTATCTAGTGGGCTTAAAACAATCATTTGATGAATTGTTCCAATCCAAATAACCCAACCTTCACCCACAGGCATTCAAGGCAGTTATATCACATAAGCACGTAGCCTCATGGTAAGCATGCTATTCATGGCAGTCACTCACACATATGCAAGGATGCTAAAGCATAAAAACTCACCGAGTACTCCAAGCCAAAACAGAAACTCATTAGAAATCCATGCATGATCCTAGATACACAGAATTGCCTAATGCAACACATGCAAAGATGCAAACTATAGCAGGCTCGGCTATTCTAAACATGGCATATGGAATGCTACAACTAACACGTATTCAATTTGGAATTGAAATACAAATGCAGTTTGTATGATGCGCCGAGCCCGGTGCGTGCAAAACAGATGAATGATGCAAACATGCTGTCATACTGTATGCTAATTGAAATATGCTTTAATCTAACCATCATAAGCAGGTAAATAAAAGGGAAGAAAGACGTGGGGTTGGAAGACATACATCACACTCACCCACACTTATTACAATTATGCCCTCGCACAGAGGGTCCAAATAAATATACAGTCTCGAATGAAAGAATAGTACAGTCCAAATAATACAGTCCAAATAATGTACAAATTCCTAATTAATTAACAAATTAACTAAGAAAGCTATAAACTGGCATGCAAGCCAGGGACTGCCTTGATTCCGCTCCGGGTGATGAATGATGCATGTTCGGGTTGCCTTTGTGCGGAAATCCATGACGATGCCCCAATTAGCATCTGTTTGCACCTGTTCTTAAAATGCGTGCCAAGCTCCGAAAAGTTGCTGATTCTTCATTTTGCTGCAACAGAGAGTAGGAAAGGGACATGGCAATGTATTTTCACAAATGTATGCATGTCTCGATCCTCGTGCCACCAATCACGCATATCGATGCATGATGGCCGAGGAGTCGAATTGCACAACTCAATATAGAATGAATGCATATGAAAATACAACAAGACCTAACTCCATCATGGATAATCCGGAGTGTCGGTGACTGGGGAATTGAGACACGTTCCGTCACTCGGAGTACGGAATGTACCTCGTTTCCCGTGCCCGGGCTAACTCCTATCCCGAACACGATGCAATATGCATGATATGCGTGAAATGCAACTAAGATACAATCCTAACATACACAATGTTATGGAATGGCATACACGCTACACGAGGTGATACACAACCGAGCATCACAATGCTATGGATGAAATGGCATACGCAATGCAATATGGGCTTACACCAACATGAGAGAGCCTCAGCCACACTCACATGAGAGGCCATCAGATGAAAACAAGACAACTCGAAATGCGTGCCTACATGCACGCAAACCAAGGACGGACCCTCAGGCACCGAAATGCCACTCTAATGAGACACGGCAAAGACACGGAATATGATATGCAAACATGCAAAAATCAGAGGCAAAATGACATACAAAACAGCCCCGAAACATGGCGAAATGAAACCCGATGCAAGGAACGAGTCCCGAAACATGGAATTAAGCACATGAAATGGCCTATAGCTATGCAATGCATGCATGATTCGTACATGAAGTGTGAAGACAGAAGCTAGGCAGCCCAAAAACAAGCATTTTTACAGTTTGAAGCATGGCCAAACAGTGGGTACAAATAGGGCAAAATTAGCATGCAAAAATGCGGGGGCCAAGAGAGGTAATGAAGCAAGTCATAGATTCTGATTTCAAAAACAGAAGGCCCCTTATACAATGTTGAAGAGGGCCAAAAATATGATGATTTTAAGTAGATGACAAGCCCCCAAAACAGATACAAGTATGGCAAACAATTCATGCAAGAAATGGGCCAACAAAGGGGCAAAGAAGTAACTGATATATGGGGGGCTCAAAAAGTGAGGGACCTTCAACAATGTTGAAGAGGGTTCCAAAATATGGCATTTTACAGTAGATTATCAAGCCTAAATCAGTATACAAACATGCTCAAAATGCAATGCAAGATTAAGGCCATAAGAGGGCTATAACATGAAGTACAAAAAGGATGTCTCAAACAGCCATGGACCCTTGATGAAACATGTAGAGGAGGTCAAAATAGGGCCATTTTCAGTTCTGACCAAGGTCCAAAAACAAAAGCTTAATAAGCTAACAAGTCATGCAAAAATGGGGACCAAAGGGGGGTACAATGACAAGTGATACATGGAGGTCCCCAACAGTGTTGAGCCCTTCTTCAATGTTGAAGAGGGACTCCAAATAGGCCTACTTACAGTTTACATCAGGCCCCAAAACAGACCACACACAAGCTAAAAATATCATGCAAGAAAATGGCATTCAAGAAGGTATTGAAGCAAGTGCAACATGGGGGGCTCAAACAGCATTGAGCCCTTAATGAAACAAGAAAATGAGCTCAAAAAAATGACCCTTTCAGTTAGGGTTGGAGCTCAAAACAGCAAGCAAATAGGCTATAAAATGGTGGCAAAAATGAGCTACAAAAGAGGGGAATGGCAACTTACCCTTGAAGACTACCCCTTTGATGATTCTTGGACCAAGTTGCAGCACCTTTAGCCTTTGGAAAGCTGCTCCAAGCTGTTGTGATGGAGTAGTGGTGGTGGTGCTTGGTAGTGATGAAGAAATGGTGCAAACTTAGGGATTTTGAGAGAAATGGAGAGGGATATGTATGTATGAGCTCCAAGGAATTTTTCCAACCCCAAAAACAGAGCTAGAGGCTCTGTTATGTAGACCAAAAATGGGGGGAAATGGAGGGAGAAAAGGGAGGGAAAATGGATCAAGTTTTCCCTCCAAAAGAGTTCCCTCCGTATACAGATTTTTGGAGGGAAAGGGATATACAGCTGTAAAGTGCTCACACTGAGGATCATGGCCGGCCAACTATTTGAGTTGCAGGTGGCCGGCCGGCCACCCCCCATGGCCGGCCGGCCAAGGGTCAAAAGGGCCAATCTGATTTTCTGGCCGGCCACCACATATTGGTGGCCTCCCATGTCCCCTCAACATAACCCTGTTGTTCAAAATTGGAAACTGTAAAACAGGAGAGAGAATAGGCCATTTTTAGGAGGGGTTCAAAAGGGTCAGGTGGAATTACTGGCCGGCCATATAATATTTGTGGCCTCCCAAGTGTGTACAACACGAATATGTGGTTTGGAGCTGAAGAAAGTGGCCTTAGGGTGGTCAACATTGACTTGGAAGTGAGAAAAACGGGCGTCGGAGGGCGCCGGAGGAATATAATTGGTTGCTGAAACAATTGTTGACCTCCCACCTTTCTACGGCCTTCCTGGTGATGAAACAGAGGTACCTGCCAAAAATGAACGAAAACCGATGCAAAACGAACGTTCGGGGGCCAAAACGCGTAGTTCGGGGCCCCGAAAACTGACTGTTAAGCACCGAAAGTGGCATTCGACCACGAAGTGGGTCTCTCAGACCTCAGTGTCCCTCAAAAGGGAGTAAATAAGATGCATGCCAAAAATCGGAGCAATCGGAGATAGTTAGGCGGTCCCGAACCGAGGCACACGGCCTGACGGGTCCGAAAACCGGGAACCGGGCTCCGAAATGGGCAAAATGGCCTACAGCCACAAAATGTAGCCCACGGCCACTGAGAGATGGTCTACGGGACCTCTCCCTCCCCTCAGGAAAAGAAACAGAGAAAATCGAGTCTGGTTCGCAAACCGAGGCAAGGCATAGAAGAAGGTTCAGAAGTTCGGAGGCGGGGCTCACGGCCGAGACTCTGAGACTTCTGAACGAGCACAATATGTAACATCACCGAGCGCTCAATCGGTGACGTCTGAGTCTTAAGGTTGGTCAAAAATGGGGTGTCTACAGTTGCCCTCTTTGACAGAACTCGGAAGTCACAAGTGACGGGAGTAAATGTCAAAGCCCAGAGACGACCCATTTTTGACAAGGCCGAAGACTTAGACAATCATACAAGATGAACAGAGATATGCCCACAGGCGTGCTCGCAGGCAAAGGGGGCAAAATGCCAAGCGATATGCACAGAGCCAGACGTAACTTAATGATCATGCAAATGCAGCAAGCTGTAATGAAGCAAGTATTCGCAAATAGCTGCAAGAGTTTTAACCAAGAATGCAAAGCAACAACTACATTTCATGCAGTTAGGAATGCGGAGAATTATTCAATTCTCGTCGCGTCTCACACGGAGAAGATACGATACCTGCGCGATTCGTCTGGTCGCACCAGCCTCAAATGAACCGTACATACAATATCGTGCCTGCAAAAGAGAGAAATTCAACAAGCACAATATGCTAACAACATATATTCAATGTGATTTCGAAAGTTTGACACACGCAGTGCCGGCGAGTGAATGCATCGCAATGCGAGAAAGGAGCGTGCGTGACGACGCATACTCAAGCACAGAGGTATGGCAATATCAAGAAAAGTGCCTAATAATGCAAGTATACTCATGAGAATGCAAGTTATGTGCATGATAGTGCAAAACGAGCATAAATCAAGGTGCCCGTTTGTTGCGAAATAACGAGCAAGGAAACACGCGTTTCGGCGAAGGCAACTTGATTGCGGCTTCCGGTTCACTTCCCGGAGAGGTTACAACACATTCAAAAAGGATACATTTTGATTTCGATGAATACTGATGAGACACATGTCAGAACTTGAAGCTGAAGTTCCGGCGGAGCAATTTCGCGACAGAAAGTGCACTTTTCTTGAACTTTTTCAGGTCCCGGGAACTCCAATCTTCCTCAAAATTTGCAGAGAGCTAGGGACCCACCTAGGGATCACCACCGGCCAGTTATTTTCCACAGGGAGGCCACCGGCTAGTTTTCAAAAAGAGAATGGCCGCCAACCAGAAAAGGTGGCCGGCCGGCCACCTGCCCAAAACCGTGGGCAAATTAGTCTTTTCACCTTGTTTTCTTTATATTCTCTTGCTCAATCACTTTGAGCTCATAAACACAGGTCCGAAATCTTCTCCTCTTGCTTCCCAAACCATTTTCTCCCTCAGATCTGCACTCTATACGCGTTTTTCAACCCCCCACGCAAGTTGTTTTCGCGAAAACTTTCAGTTTCAAGCACTTTGAACCGATTAAATTTCGATTTCGGTCTTCTTTCTTCTTTTCCCATTTTCACACACTTGAGGTAAGTTTGTCTCAATATTTGGAAGATTTTCTCGGGGGTTGACTTTTGTTGACTTTTTCATTTCCCGAGAGTTGACTTTTGTTGACTTTTTCCAATTTTGGCTCATTTTTGCTTCTTTTTGCAGATTTTCCGAAATGGCGGGTAATTTTCCTCATGGTGGAGGTCCTCCAGGTGTCGGGGATGATTTTGATGTCATGAATCTGCCTCCGAGGGTCCGACCTTTCATTCCCGAGAGGTATGCCCCGCCGGCACACGTTCTTCCCCGGGCTATTTTTCGTCATTTCACTGACTTTGGTGATCGAGCACCCGGAGATCTACTTCTGCGAGAGCCAGAGCATCACCTCTCCTACGAGGCACGAGAGTATTTTATTTTACTTTATTTTCTGCATTTTTCGTGCATTTCGTGCCTTTGCCATGCTTGAACACACAGCTTAGCCTATGACATAGTACTTTGTTTGTATCCTGAACATGTGGCTTAAACACTTGAATTTCTGAACACTCGGCTCATTAATTGATTGTGAACGCACGGCACACATTAGTTAAGAAGTGAACACATGGCTCAAACACTGATTTGTTGAACACACAGCCCGAATTGAAGGTGAACACGCAGCACACACTGACTAAGAGTAGAACACGCAGCCCAAACTCTGATTTTCTGAACACACAGCTCGGATTGATGGTGAACACACGGCACACACTGATCGGGATTTGAACACACAGCCCAAACATTAATTCTCTGAACACACAGCCCAAATTGATGGTGAACACACAGCCCACACTGATTTAGAGTAGAACACGCAGCCCAAATTCTGATTTTCTGAACACACAGCTCGAATTGATGGTGAACACACGGCACACACTGACTAAGAGTAGAACATGCAGCCCAAACTCTGATTTTCTGAACACACAGCTCGGATTGATGGTGAACACACGGCACACACTGATTGGGATTTGAACACACAGCCCAAACATTAATTCTCTGAACACACAGCCCAAATTGATGGCGAACACACAGCCCACACTGATAGAGAGTTGAACACGCAGCCCAAACTTTGATTTTCTGAACACACAGCTCGAATTGATGGTGAACACACGACACACACTGACTAAGAAGAGAACACGCGGCCCTACTTTACTTCGCACACAGCTTATCTATTTCATTTGCACACAGCTCATTTGCACACAGCTCATTCATTTCATTTGCACACAGCTCATTCATTTTATACTGACACATGTATTCATTCTGAATGCAGGTTAGTTCTCGCACCGTGTGAGGATATGGCTCCACCACTGCTAGAGAGTGGTATGCTGAGCTCCCGGAGGCTGTCCGGGATTTAGTTGATTTGGCAGGATTCGGGGCCTTCTGCATGGGGTTATCGCATTGTCCTGCCAGGAGGACACTGTTAGCAGCTCTGGTGGAGAGGTGGTGGGACACCACCAATTCCTTCCACTTTTCCGCTACTGGGGATTTGACCATGACCCCGCTGGATTTTGCTGTACTGACCGGCCTGGACATAGGAGGTTGGCCCATTCCTTACGACGAGGATATGGGCGAATGGGAGGCCGCTTGGGTACATTTGCTGGGGGCCCGCCCGCCTGTGGATAGAGCTTCAGGGAGAGTTCGATACACCTGGTTCTCTTCCCACTTTCGGAGGGTGGAGATGGAGCCCGGGACTCCTGAGGAGGCGGAGCAGTATGCCCGTGGTTTTCTTATGTTCCTCTTCGGGACTACTCTGTTCGCCGATAGAGGGAACACGGTTGGGCTATATCTGTTGAGCGCTCTGGTGGACCTGTCACAGGTCGGACGGTACGATTGGGGTGGCGCCGGCCTGGCTACCCTTTACTGTTACATGAGCGCGACCTCCCGCGGGCAGGGAGACTCACTTGGCGGTTATTGGAGAGCCTGGGAGGTACTTTCTGCCCTCTTGATTTACATTTCTGCTTCTCATTACTTGTACATTGCACACACGGCGCACTTCACACTCTGTATTTTGCCCTCAGCACTTTGTATTTACATTCTGCACTGCTTTCCTCAGTTGTGGGTCTACGTCTATTTCCTGACGTTAGCCCCAGAGTTAGTGGTGGCAGGGCCCCTTATGACCCCGTACTCACTGGTATTCGAGGGCCAACACCGGTCGAGACCCGAGAGACTCTCTTTTATCTGCGGCAGTATTTTGATACCGTGCGGACGACGGAGGTATTTTCAGAACTCTCAGTCCCTCCCATTTTCATCTTTGATTTGTCCTGTATATTCCCGATTTCTGATTGGTTTATGCACTGATTATCCGCAGATTACATGGCAGCCCTGGGCGCCCTTGGGTGATGGTCTCCGATTTCAGTATGCCGGAGGATCGGGCACCTCCTAGTACAGGATCCTGCTCGAGGGACCGGTTGGTAGAACATGGTTTCTGGGGAAACGCTTTTTGCGTCAGGTATGGGGGTACACTTCCCAAGACCCTCCCGCAGCACCTCCAGCCAGTATGCGGACTGCTGATAGGCTCTCTACCCAGGATGTTATTAGTGCTATGCTGGGCACTGACGTTTTGCTACATCTCGAGGAGGGGGACTATGCCACTTATCGCCACGTGTATCTGATGCCTCCCTTGACGGGAGTGCGTACTCCGCCACTGAGGCCCACTGGTATACCATCTTCGAGTCAGGCTCGTGCTACAGATATCCCTTCCTCCAGCAGGGCTGGTACGTCTAGAGGTGGGGGTGGGTCGATTCCCCCGATCCCTCCGACTCTTCATCATCCTGGGTGGCCAGACATGCCGACCGAGTTGACGAGTTGGCGATTTGGGGCCCCTTACCAGGTCTCGCTAGAGCCTCCCCTTCCTGACCATAGATATGTCAGAGATCCTGATTCACCACCGGTATGCTTTACGGCTTTGATTTATCAGTCGGATACTAGGATATTCACTCCTTTACTGATAGTTTTGCATTTGTATTTGCAGCCTCCTGTTGAGTACGTGGATGAGATGCTCGGAGTGATGGCCGCATTTGAGGGCATGATCCTGCGGAGGGAGGCACAGCTGGCCATTATGGGTGTGCAGGTATTGTTCATCTTTCCTGCATTTATCATATTTCCTGATGACTCGCTGGTTTTGAACATTCTACTGCATTGATAGGCTGTTTGTGTAGAACACATCTGACACACACCCCACTCACATACTATACTTGCATCCGATTTCCATATTTGAACTGATGTATTGAATTCTTCACTTTCAGATGCCTCCTGTGTATGCTCCGCCGCGGGCCGGGCCACCCGGGCCTTCTCAGGGAGGTCGATCGTCTGGATCTTTTCGAGGCGCTGGGCCATCTGGGCCCTTTCGAGGAGCTGGGCCATCTAGGCCTTTCCGAGGAGGGCCCTCTTGCAGACGCAGGGTGCATATTATAGAGGCGGAGCCCGATGAGGATGAGGAGGAGGAGGTCGCAGACCGTCAGTCGGAGACATCTGCTGAGGAGGAGGATTCCGGTCTTGGTTCCGGGAGTGGAGGCGAGGCTGAGGGGGATCCTGAGGATGACAGCTCTGACCCGGATGGTGATGGTGGCGCAGAGGTTGCCTCGCAGAAGAGGATGAGAAGGGCCCCTCATTCCCGCTCCCGGGGATATTGATGCTGCTGTTTTCTGCTTTATTTTTCTTTTTGCTAGTAGTTTGTAGCACTTTGCATTTTATTATTTTTGTAAAACTTGTGCCCTTTTGTTTGTGAAATGTTGTAGCAAAACGAAGCATGATGGAATGAAACAGCTTTTGAAAAAGTGTTGTATTTTTATACTCTCAGCATCGCATCGCATCTTTTGCACAAAAATGGGATTGAATGGAAATGTGCGTTGTATATTCACCGGGTCAGGTAATGAACCGACGCAACAAATCAAACAACTCGACTCACTAAGAAATAACAGAATCTTAGCAAGTTTACAACTCGATAAGCAAAAATACAACAATGTTAACGACTCGGTAAACAAGACTCAACAAAATTGCGTAAACAAAGAGTAACAACTCAAAACACAAGATACGACAGCTCGACAAAACTTACAACTCGATAAACAAAACGACAACTCGATAAGCAACAATTACAACTTGATAAACAAAACGACAACTCGATAAGCAAAAATTACAAGTTGATAAACAAAATAAAGCGTACTTCGGACGATCTGGGCAGCGGAACGCATCCGAAACAGAGGGAAATTGAGGCCTTCGATACATCCGATGCTTGGAAATGCCTGGAACTTTCTTCTGGAGGGCAAAGCAGGACCTAAGGCATACATTGGAGCATGGCCGGCCAGCTTTTTGCAATTTGGAGAGCCATAGGTGGCCGGCCGGCCAGTTTTTGAGTCAAAGGTGGCCGGCCTGCTAGGATAGGTGGCCGGCCGGCCACTTTTCCTGCAACTCCCAGAATTCTGACACTTGTCCTGCGAATAGTGTTTCACCCCCTATAAAAGCTCCAACTTTGGAATTCATTCATTTCATCACCATTTTGCACAAAAATGGAGGCATTTCTCGTAGAAAATCTCACATCTTGGATTTCTTCTTTAGATGGCTCGGAAAAGTTGAACTTCCGGGGTTTCGGCTTGAATGCACTATTCACGCTGGGCCGGACCCCACTGCACCTTCCTTTCCTCCATGCCGCGGCGAGGTTTTGGAACCCGGTAACGCATGTCTTTAGCTTCGGAGGGCAAGAGGTATGTCCCACTTTTGAAGATTTTCAAGTTTTGATGGAATCCGAGCGAGGTGAGGAAATCTTGCCCTAACTCAACTTTGGCTATGCCCAAACCTTAGGGCGGATGTGCAGACTCAACGCGCATGATGCTCGATCCCTGATTTGTCACGGAATGTTGGATATCCCAAGCCTGATTTACCGGTTCTCCGGTGCTGGTGACCGCAGCGACCATCATTGGCAAGGCTTCCGGCGACACGCCCTCTGTTTATGCATGTTATCTCATTTTCTGTTTGCCTCAAGCTTTGGAGGATCCAGCGTCCGTCTGATTGAAGTGGCTCAAGGCTTGAGAGAAGGAAAGAATTGCATTGCCATGACATTGGCTGAGACACTGATGGGCTTGGATGCTTTCTACCGTCGGGAGACAACCAGGTTCGCAGGGAGTCCATTACTGCTGCAGGTAATGTTTCCCACCCGATCTCACATATGTATTTGCTCACATCACTCGGCCCTCAGGCTCGGTTTTTCTCACAAAACCCCTTTTCTTACTTTTCTCTCATCGTACATCTCTCTATTCTTTATTCTCTCATTTTTCATCCCTCCCCAGGTATGGTTGATGGACAAATTGCAAGTTGTGGACTCTTGCCCTGCTTACTCAGCCCGCGGCTATTTCTTTCGACAACGCCTAGTCGACGCCCTTGATGAGGGATGGTGGTTTGAATGGATGTGCAATTTGTCGGCAGATCGCATTGCGTGGCGCTGTCCTTGGCTCAATCTCCCGGCAATGAGCTACAGCATGTCTCGGCAGGTCGGGATTCGATTGATCGGCTTGACTCACTGTGTATTCTATTTCCCATTCCGTATTCTGCGCCAGTTTGGCCATGATCAGACTTGCCCACCAGAGGGGATAGAGTATCCGGCTACATTCCCGGTTCGAGGCGCACAGCTGGCTTGGCAGGCCGCAGCGTGGAGAATTAGAGAACTCCTGGCTCCTGCTCCCACTTTTAGTTGCACTTTATCTGACGAGTGCTGGGATTGGCTCAACGAAGAAGCACAGGTTGGGCCTAGGTTGGCATCGGAGGCTTCAACCAGCTCTGGAAGGGGGCGCAGGGACATCTGACTTGACTATGCCCCGGATTTATTGCTTTACTAGTACTTTCAAGTTTTCATTATGAGTGTAATAAAAAGCAACTTCAATTGTATGCAAGAGCAAGAGAACTCTGTTTTGAAATCAATGAAATTGAAGGTTGTGGTACTGAAAATTTTCCGCTTTGGTCCAAAAATGGTCTTAGTTGTAAAAAGATTAATTTGAACAAAGTCAACTTTTATTAAAACTTTTCAAAACTATTTTCGGTATGGATCAGAACTAAACACGCCTGAGATCTGTCACCGAGATGCACAACCCTGGATCCTAGCAACTGGAAAGTTGCCCCTAGTCTGAATAGTACCGCGGCACTGTGTGGCAACGGAAAGTTGCCCCTAGTCTGAATAACACTGTACCGGAGATCACGATAAATGCTGATGAATAGAGATGACTGAGATGATCAAATGGACAAAGTTGATCGGGAAAGATTGTGGCTGAACTTCAAGATGAAGCTGCCTACGTATCCCAAAGATGGGAATCAAGCCTTACGTAGTTCAGGCTCAGGTTCGCTCGGGTATTTTCACTCTCCTTTTGCGCTCTAACTTTTGCCAAGGCCGCCTTTGCGGGTTTTCAACCTTGCGAGCTCAGTTTTTATAATTTCAAATTTTCTATGCTCTGAATTTTGCCTAGGTCGCCCTTTCGGGTTTTCGGCCTAGCGAGCCTCTCAGGGGTAGTATTTCTTCAACTTGTCCATGTTGATCGGTTGGGAAAACTCTAAGCCATCTAGATCCATCAGAACCACAGCTCCACCTGACCAGATTGACTTGATGATGTAGGGACCAGTCCAATTGGGTCTGAACTTGCCCCTTGGGTCGTGGATGGGAGCTCGGTTGTCTTTGAGTACCAAATCTCCTTCCTTTAAATTCCTGGACTTAACCTTCTTGTTGAAAGCCCGGGCAATTCTGCGTTGATAACCTTGGACGTGGTACAGTGCTTTCAGCCTTCTTTCATCGAAAAGCATGAGTTCCTCAAATCTGCTCTGCTGCCAATCCGCTTCGGCTATCTGACACTCGGCCAATACTCGTAATGACGGGACCTCAATCTCAATAGGCAGAACGGCCTCCATCCCATAAACCAATGAGTACGGAGTCGCCCCAGTAGAAGTTCTGATTGAAGTCTGGTAGCCCCACATAGAGCAAACGGCAGCTTATCTGGCCAGTCCGGTAGGTTTCCACCATCTTCTGTAGTATGCGCTTGATATTCTTGTTGGCGGCCTCAACTGCTCCATTGGTTTGCGGCCGGTAGGTAGACGACTTATGAAAAGCCACATTGTATTTCTCCAACAAATCAATCACCTCCTTCTTGAAGTGGGAACCATTGTCTGAAATTATTTCATTTGGGACCCCGTAGCGACAGATGATGTTGTTTCTGATAAATTTTGCGACGTGCGAAGCCTTCAACACCGCATAAGATTGGGCCTCAACCCACTTTGTGAAATAATCTATCGCTACCAAGATGAACTCATGCCCATTCGACCCCTTCGGCGTAACAGCTCCGATTACATCAATTCCCCAGACTGAAAATGGCCATGGCGAAGTCATGTTGTACAGTTTTGACGGCGGAATGTTCATGCGATTTGCATGAATCTGACATTTGTGACATCGCCGGACGAAACCGATACAATCCTCCTCCATGGTGGACCAATAATAACCCTTTCTGAGGATCTTCCGTGCCAACATTACCCCATTCATGTGTGCACCACATTCTCCCCCGTGGATGGCTTCCATCAGACGCTTTGATTCTTCGGCATCAACGCACAGTTTATGCATTCCCAGATGACCCCGTTTATACAGTTTACCCCCGCAGATGATGAACTGAACTGCCATTCTTCTGATTGCCCTTTTGTCTTTGGCATTTACCCCTGGCGGGTATGCTTCTTTTTCCAAGAAATTCCAGATGTCGTAATACCAGGGGTGTTCGTCCTGAACTTCATCTATGGTTGCAATCGACTCATAGGCAGGTGCAAATTTCTGGTCAATGATGACTGGACGCATTCGGACTCCACACGGGATGTCTATCATAGAAGATAGAGTTGCTAAAGAATCTGCGAACCTGTTGTTCTCTCTTAGTAGATGAGTAAAACTTAGCTTCTCAAACCGAGGAATCAGCAAATCCAGGTCTGGTGATACATCATCATCTTTTTTCCTCTTTCACTTTCCAGTCTCCTTTAGCTTGAGACACAACAAGGTTCGAGTCCCCAATGACGTCCAACCGTCTTGCCCCTAGTTCCAGGGCTACTTCTAGACCAGCGATGCATGCCTCATATTCTGCTTCATTGTTCGAGACTTTAAATCGGAGTTTGAAGGCGAGAGGGATACGAGAATTGTCGGGTGCTATCAGCAACACTCCTATCCCATACCCATGTTGATTTGACGCTCCGTCAAAGTACATCGTCCAAGTTTCATCGTCGATATGCAGAATTGATTCATCCGGGAACAGGTACTCAACTGCTTCATTCCCCTCAACTGGGTGGTCGGCAAGGAACTCTGCCACTGCTCTTCCTTTCACTGACTTGCGCGTCACGTACGTGAGATCAAATTCGGAGAGCAACAGCAACCAACGAGCTAGCCTACCTGTAAGTGCTGGTTTCTCGAAAAGATATTTGATGGGATCAAGTCGTGAAACCAACATTACAGAGTGAGCTTACAAGTAGTGCCGCAGCTTCCTGGTAGCCCATACCAAAGCTAAGCAAGCCTTTTCCAGTGGGGTATATCGGGTCTCATACTCCAGCATCTTCTTTCTGAGATAGTAGATGGCTCTCTCCACCTTGTCTTCTGATTCTTGTGCAAGCATGCAGCCCATCGTGGTCTCAGTCACTGACAGATACAAAATCAACGGTTTCCCTGGTTCTGGCGATGACAACACGGGCGGGTTCTGTAAATATTCTTTAATCTGTTCAAATGCAGCTTGACATCGCCGTCCCATTGGAATTTCTTGCCTTCTTCAGGAGACCAAAAAGTGGTTCACAAGTTAAGGTTAATTTTGAGATAAACCGTCTTATGAATTGCACTTTACCCAGAAAGCCTCGCACCTCCTTTTCAGTCCTGGTGGGGGCATTTCTAGGATGGCCTTGATTTTGGAAGGGTCGACTTCGATGCCTCTCTGTGTAATCAGAAACCCCAGCATTTTTCCCGCTGTAACACCGAATGTACATTTCTGAGGGTTTAGCCGCAACCGGAATTTCCTGATCCTTTGGAAGAATTTTTGCAAGGCGGTGTAGTGGCTTTCTCTTTCTTTGGACTTGACAATCATGTCGTCCACGTACACCTCAACCTCTTTGTGGATCATATCATGTAGTATTGTGGTCGCGGCCCGTTGATAAGTAGCCCCAGCGTTCTTCAACCCAAACGGCATTACCCTGTAGCAGTACGTCCCCCACGGGGTGGTGAATGCAGTCTTTTCCCGATCTTCGGGTGCCATCACTATCTGGTTGTAGCCTGAGAAGCCATCCATGAATGAGAGCAAAGCGTGTCCTACTGTGAAATGTACTAACTCATCGATGTGCGGTAAGGGGAAGTCGCCCTTCGGACTAGCTCTGTTCAAATCCCTGAAGTCCACACACACCCGGATCCTGCCATCTTTCTTCGGCACCGGAACAATGTTGGCCAACCAAGTCGGATATTCAGATACTAGCAAGAAGCCTGCGTCGATTTGCTTGGTGACCTCTTCCTTAATCTTGAGAGCCCAGTCCGGGCGGATTCTTCTGAGTTTTTGCTTGACAGGTCAGGCCTCGGGGTCAAGGGGGATCCGATGCTGTACAATCTCAGGATCGATTCCAGGCATGTCTTCGTAGGACCACGCGAAAACATCTTTGAAATCTTTTAATAAAGCAACTAAGCGCTCGCGTTCCTCCGAAGACAACGTGGACCCGATTAGGACCAGCCGCGGGTCCTCCTCAGTACCAATGTTCACGGTAATGATTTCATCCATTAATGGTTTAACAAATCTCTCTTGCTCTTGCTCAATTAAACGTTGTAAAACCGGAGGAACTTCGTCCTCGTCGTTTTCATCAAAGTTTTGAAAGTCTGAATTAATGCAATAAATCAAGGGCACAGAAAAGTACTCGGAAACCACATTCACCTCATTCTCATTAAGTTCATCCAAAACGTCCGATTCATTTACAACAGACTCAAACGAAAAGGAAAAAGACGACCTAGACAGGACTGTGGCATCCGGGTTAACATCCCCAGGAGTACCAGACTCAGACTCAGTCGAGCTGGAACCTGATTCCGACTCACAAGACTCGGTGGAATCAGATTCCGGCTCACTACCTGACCCGGTGCTGCTGGAAAAAAATCCCTTCTCGTATTGCCAAGTGAGAGAGGGTGCGATAGATGCATCCAAGATAGCTGCTGGTTGGCTCGCAACCGTTTCATCCCCAATCATGGAAACCACGAAGTTATCCCCCAAGCACTCATGGTCGATCGGAGGATCAGAAAGTAGACATGCCAGTGCTACCCCCATTTCAAATTCTGTGCCCTCAGGATCCCCTGCTTTACACTGCTCAGCCTCAGCTAATGGGTCTGTCTGCTCTGTGGCAACGTCATCCCCGGATAGTTGTAGGTCGAAGAAAATCTCGAAGCCTGGGACGCGCTTCTTCTCCGCGTTTATCCACGGCTCGGGGAAGCCACAAAATGGAAAGTCTTCCCCCTCCCGGACGAAGCGTCCGTTCAGGGTACCCTGAATGGGCCTGTGTATTAAGTCAAAAGGCTTCCCCGCCTTCTTCGCTTTGGCTCTTCCGGCCATCTCCTTTCCCTTTCTCACCCAGTCCTCTTTGGTGGGCAGATAACCCAAGCCAAAGGTATGAGGGTTATGTGGCACTTCGGCCAATGCTGCGACGCCTTTTCGGCCGCTCCTTCCCAATCCCATCCCGGGGATGTGTTGTAGCTTGTTCATGAGGTAGACGGATTGAGCACTGACGTACACCCCCTCATTCACAGCCATAATATTCTGTACTACCCAGGCCTCAGCCAAAGTGAATCCTGATAAGAATACGTCTTCTGTGCCATGATCAATTTCCAGGACTGGCGTAGATACCTCTGGAGGCGGATGGATTGATGAGTTTCCGAACACAATGGCTACTCCTTTTCCATAGGGGTATTTCACCATCTGATGTAGAGTAGAAGAGACTGCCGTCACTTGGTGCAACCACGGCCGCCCCAAGAGTAGGTTGAAGGTTGCGGGAACGTCCAAGACATGAAATTCGATGTCGTGTTGTCCTGGACCAACCTTGGTTTGAATCTTGACAGTCCCCATCACTTCCCTGCTAGTATTATCATATGCTCTGATCACCTGAGTAGTTGGTGTGAAGTTCGCGGGCTTCAACCCAACTGCATACGCTGTTCTGGCTGGGCAGACATTGATGGCGGACCCGGTATCAACAAGTACCACCGGTATCCACTTATCTCTACATTCCACGGAAACATAGAGGGGTTTGTTATGGTTTGTGCCCTCAGGCGGTAATTCCTTGTCTGAAAAGGTTAGTGCCGGGGAACCCCCTCCCGGAAAAACCAGCCCAACCAGCTGTTCTGGCGTAGTGTCTATAGAGAGTTTGGCCTTGTCCATGGTGGATAGGACGGCCTGTCTGTGCACCCTCGATGCCATAAGCAGTCCCCAGATAGAGATGTCTGCTTGTATCTTCTTTAGTTGCTTGAGCACAGCTTCTTCTTCAATCTGTTTCTCTCTCTGTTTCTCAACTTCTTTGTCTTTCCCAGACGCCTCAGGTTGGTCTAAGTGTTGGGGCTTGAAATACCGCCCACTTCTTGTCATATGAGCGACCTCGTCAATATACCAGGTATCATCTGGTTGGTTACCTCCCCAGTCTTCATCCGTGTGGGCAAGACACAAGTCATCGTCTTCCCACCACATTCCGTCGGCAGCCGACAAACACTTGTCCGGCTCCGGTGTGATCGTACTCGCAGTACCTTTAGTCTTTATGCCCGCAGCATTTTCTATTCCTGTGCACACAGCACTCTCGACCCCCACGTGGGCCTTAGCTTTTCTGATTCTCTCGAAATCCTCAAATTTTTGTCGTTCCAACTGCGTCAGTACAGCTGGTGGTTCAATACTCCCTGTATTTACAATCCCCGAATTCTGAGCGAAATTCTTAGCGCCGGCGCTCTCCGGCGGTGTATTCTGACTCTCGGCCGTTCCGGCCATCATTGATACTTTCGCCCCTGCCGGGCCCTGTTCTGGTTGATATTCTACAACGTCTGGTTGATCATCTAACCATCCGACAACTTCTGCCGACTCCTCATATTCGAACCAGTTGATTGCTGCATCCGCTGATTCTTGGTCACTGAAGAACTGGAGGTTGGCAAAGTCCTCTCCCACAGCTGTTAGATCATTTGTTCCCCATTCAAATCTGTCCCCCTGAATCACACATAACTCTGCTCTTTCTGGCAGCCCTGCACCCGGCTCAGACTGGCCTACTGACTGGATGTATTCACTTGGGTCATAGGCTCCTTCAGCAAGATTCTCAGACTGTTCAATCTCAGGCTCAGCAACCCCACTTTCTTCTGAAATCTGCCATGTCCCTTCTTCGGTGGTCACCACCATCGGCTCAGATCGGGTTGTGGAGATGTCCGTCATGCACAAGTCAGTGCAGACAGGAAGGATCACCTCCGGCTTAGGTAGGTGGGATGGGGTGATATAGATACTAGGATCGTAAGACACCACCCCAGTTTGGATGAAGTTGATTCTGTTGGGAGGAGGGGCTTGGTTATGTGGCGGGAGGGGATTTGTTGTGACGTTGGGTTTGTCGGGAGGTGCGATCACCTGCTTGTCAATAAGATCCTGGATCTCATGACGCAATCTATAGCAACGGTCGGTGTCATGACTATGCTGTTGGTGATACGCACAGTATTTTGCCGGGTCATGAGAGGGAGGGAGTGGATTTGGCAGTGGCCTCGGCTCTAGGGGCGCCAAATGCTTCTTTCTGATTAACACCCCCAGAGCTTTGGACAAGGGCATATATAGGGGGGGTGAAGGTTCTTTGGCCTCTGGGTTGATATTTGGTGTTCTGGGTATTGCTTCCAGATGCGCCAGAGAAAGGTGTGGCTGTCGTGGGTCTTGGGGGAGGGGGAGTGGTGGTGACCGTGCTTACTTCTGAAGCTCGTACAGTTGCAACGCCACTCGGGCCTGCGTTGTTGTTACGGTTGAAAGTCCTTCTGGGTTGTTCCCTATCTTGGTCGATCAGACCTTGTTTCATGGCATCCTCGATCTGTACCCCCATCTCGTGTAAATCTGAGAAGGTGGGAAAAGGGAGTACAATCATCTTCTGCATCAACTTTGGTTGGAGATTGCGCACAATCATCCTGATTTGATCTTTGTCTGTAGGCCTCAAAGTCATCATCGATGCCTTTGCCCTCCAACGAGTTACGAAGTCTGAGAAAGTCTCCTTGGGTTCCTGCCTCATCGTTTCGAGATCACGGGTTGTAATCTCGATCTGTGTATTGTACGAGTACTGTGCAATGAAGGCCTCAGCCATCTTATCCCAGCTTCTTTTTACGTCATCTTCTAACTTCGCGTACCAAATGGCTGCCACACCCGACAGAGTTCGGCCAAACAGGGAAAGCTTTTGTGGTCTGGTTAGGCCCATTGGCCGCAGGATGTCTGAGAATAGCCGAAGATGGACCATGGGATCTTCGGACCCGTCGAAGCGGTCAATTTGTGGCATCTTGAATCTGTCTGGCAATGTTATGGCTACATCGGTGTACCCATCTTCGATGTCCGGAATGGCTTTTACCCCTTGTGATTTCTTAAAAAGCTTCTCAAGCTTGTTCAGTTTTAGGGCTGTATGGTCTATCTCGAACTCAAAGGGAGAGTCCTGGTGGTTGGCAGGTGTATGGGTCTTGGACAGTTGAGGCAGAAGTGGGGGCGGAGCCGGCCCCGTTGGAAGGTTCGTGTCCTCCTGAATATTCTGGACATTGGGTAAGGTGTTCTGGGTGTTTGGTAGGGTATTCTGAACAGTAGGAGCCTACTCGGGTGATGGGGGCCCTGGTGGAGGAGGAACCTGATGTGAAGCAGATGCTGCATTCTGCTGTTGCAGCCTAGTGATTAGCTCGGCCTGCTGGGCCATGACTGTGGCCTGTTGCTTAGAAAATTCCGCTTGGCGGATGGCATCCTCCTGCATCTGTCTCATGCTCTCTTGCATTTGACGCATCATTTCTTCTATCCCGGCCATATTCCGTTGGTCCAGCTGACTGACCGGTAAGTGTATCTCTATGGCGGAAACAGAAATCCCAACCTGACTGTTTGCTGCTGAAGTAGCCCGCTCCCCCGGTAATCCCTGCTCTGACACACTGCGCCTCCTTGGCCTTCTCTTAACAACTGGGGGTAGGGAGTGGAACACTGGATGTCCGTCAACCAGATCCCCAGATCGATTGAGCCGACGACCTCGCGTCCACAGTGCTTGGGGAATATCTCCTGGGTTGGAAGCAATTGTGCTAAAACTGCCCCTAGCAAAAGATAAATAAAGCAAAAAGGAAATAAATGACCAGATAAACGGGCAGCATAATAGCTTAAATTAAATACACAACACACAGTCGGGCATACAACACACGGTCGATAAGCTGAAAACACACTGTCCCCAATTACTGATCACTGTTCCTGTATCACTGTTCCCCAAAACTGAATCTGATATCCGCAGACAACTGATTCTCAGATACTGATTGATGCCCGCAGGCCTGATGCCCAAACTCATAAACTGATACATGCATTCCCTGTAGAGACGCACTCTAACAAGCACATAGCAGATAAGTGAGAGCCAAAACACCCCTATGTTGGGGTAGGGTTTCCCTGTCCTATTTTGTCAGGAGCTAGGGTTTTACTATGCACAGAGTGGTTTCAAACAACCTATAAGCAGGTAAGCAACCTGTCCTAGTTTGGAATGGTCACTACGGATCCGAATATGCACTAGGTCAAATGGTCAAAAAGGGTGCCTCGATAAAACCGGGGTTTGTGTTCCCATGCTGTCAGAGCCCAGAGCCGATCAGCCTTATGGACATGCCTTGACAAGACAAGCCTTCGGCAAATCGTTCGGGAATGGCATATGGCAAACACGGTGTCCTAGGCGCACCAATGCAAATGCAATGCAAAGAAACACACAAGTGTAGTCAAAACCAGACATCATGAGTTCGAGTCAAGTTCTCTAAATCCCCAGCAGAGTCGCCAGAAACTGTAACAAGCCCGCGGGGGACCTCGCTACAGCTCGGACTCGATTTTTGTCACGGTTCATAATCTGAACCAAAGAGTCCAAATCTGGCAAATCGTTTTTGGAAAACAGATATTTTTTGAAAGAAGTGCCAAACATGGACTGCTTTGCCAGATACAGAGTCGCCACATAAATATTTTATTTTGGGAAATTTAGGAAACCCCGACTCGTTGCCTAAGGCCACGTGTTCATCATCACCAAAGTTACCTCGGCTCGGGAACTTGGGTACGATTGGGGAAGGTCACTTCGTGAGCACCCCCGCTCGCCCGGTCAAAGACCGGCCTCTACTAACCATGATATCTATTTTTGAAAACATTGTGTGTTCTTATTCCGGTTATTAGCCTAGGTTACTATGTGATGCGCACAGCATACAAGTATAGACTGAGTCGCCTGAATTGGAACAAAACATTTCATGTTTGTTTATTTGAAAATGGTTTGATGGTGCTACCCGCAGGTAGGCTAAGACGTGGATTTGCCACCCTCGGGTGGGCTTTAGAAAACATGATTTTGCCACTATCTAGTGGGCTTAAAACAATCATTTGATGAATTGTTCCAATCCAAATAACCCAACCTTCACCCACAGGCATTCAAGGCAGTTATATCACATAAGCACGTAGCCTCATGGTAAGCATGCTATTCATGGCAGTCACTCACACACATGCAAGGATGCTAAAGCATAAAAACTCACCGAGTACTCCAAGCCAAAACAGAAACTCATTAGAAATCCATGCATGATCCTAGATACACAGAATTGCCTAATGCAACACATGCAAAGATGCAAACTATAGCAGGCTCGGCTATTCTAAACATGGCATATGGAATGCTACAACTAACACGTATTCAATTTGGAATTGAAATACAAATGCAGTTTGTATGATGCGCCGAGCCCGGTGCGTGCAAAACAGATGAATGATGCAAACATGCTGTCATACTGTATGCTAATTGAAATATGCTTTAATCTAACCATCATAAGCAGGTAAATAAAAGGGAAGAAAGACGTGGGTTGGAAGACATACATCACACTCACCACACTTATTACAATTATGCCCTCGCACAGAGGGTCCAAATAAATATACAGTCCCGAATGAAAGAATAGTACAGTCCAAATAATACAGTCCAAATAATGTACAAATTCCTAATTAATTAACAAATTAACTAAGAAAGCTGTAAAACTGGCATGCAAGCCAGGGACTGCCTTGATTCCGCACCGGGTGATGAATGATGCATGTTCGGGTTGCCTTTGTGTGGAAATCCATGACGATGCCCCAATTAGCCTCTGTTTGCACCTGTTCTTAAAATGCGTGCCAAGCTCCGAAAAGTTGCTGATTCTTCATTTTGCTGCAACAGAGAGCAGGAAAGGGGCATGGCAATGTATTTTCACAAATGTATGCATGTCTCGATCCTCGTGCCACCAATCACGCATATCGATGCATGATGGCCGAGGAGTCGAATTGCACAACTCAATATAGAATGAATACATATGAAAATATAACAAGACCTAACTCCATCATGGATAATCCGGAGTGTCGGTGACTGGGGAATTGAGACACGTTCCGTCACTCGGAGTACGGAACGTACCTCGTTTCCCGTGCCCGGGCTAACTCCTATCCCGAACATGATGCAATATGCATGATATGCGTGAAATGCAACTAAGATACAATCCTAACATACACAATGTTATGGAATGGCATACACGCTACACGAGGTGATACACAACCGAGCATACACAATGCTATGGATGAAATGGCATACGCAATGCAATATGGGCTTACACCAACATGAGAGAGCCTCAGCCACACTCACATGAGAGGCCATCAGATGAAAACAAGACAACTCGAAATGCGTGCCTACGTGCACGCAAACCAAGGACGGACCCTCAGGCACCGAAATGCCACTCTAATGAGACACGGCAAAGACATGGAATATGATATGCAAACATGCAAAAATCAGAGGCAAAATGACATGCAAAACAGCCCCGAAACATGGCGAAATGAAACCCGATGCAAGGAACGAGTCCCGAAACATGGAATTAAGCACATGAAATGGCCTATAGCTATGCAATGCATGCATGATTCGTACATGAAGTGTAAAGACAGAAGCTAGGCAGCCCCAAAACAAGCATTTTTACAGTTCGAAGCATGGCCAAACAGTGGGTACAAATATGGCAAAATTAGCATGCAAAAATGGGGGGGGGGGCAAGAGAGGTAATGAAGCAAGTCATAGCTGCTGATTTCAAAAACAGAAGGCCCCTTCTACAATGTTGAAGAGGGGCCAAAAATATGATGATTTGCAGTAGATGACAAGCCCCAAAAACAGATACAAGTATGGCAAACAATTCATGCAAGAAATGGACCAACAAAGGGGCAAAGAAGTAACTGATATATGGGGGCCTCAAACAAGTGAGGGACCTTCAACAATGTTGAAGAGGGTCCCAAAATATGGCATTTTACAGTAGATGATCAAGCCTAAATCAGTATACAAACATGCTCAAAATGCAATGCAAGATTAAGGCCATAAGAGGGCTATAACATGAAGTATAAAAAGGATGTCTCAAAAAGCCATGGACCCTTGATGAAACATGTAGAGGAGGTCAAAATAGGGCCATTTTCAGTTCTGACTAAGGTCCAAAAACAAAAGCTTAATAAGCTAACAAGTCATGCAAAAATGGGGACCAAAGGGGGGTACAATGACAAGTGATACATGGAGGTCCCCAAAAGTGTTGAGCCCTTCTTCAATGTTGAAGAGGGGCTCAAAATAGGCCTACTTACAGTTTACATCAGGCCCCAAAACAGATCACACACAAGATAAAAATATCATGCAAGAAAATGGCATTCAAGAAGGTATTGAAGCAAGTGCAACATGGGGGGCTCAAAAAGCATTGAGCCCTTAATGAAACAAGAAAATGATCTCAAAAAAATGACTCTTTCAGTTAGGGTCGGAGCTCAAAACAGCAAGCAAATAGGCTAGAAAATGGTGGCAAAAATGAGCTACAAAAGAGGGGAATGGCAACTTACCCTTGAAGACTACCCCTTTGATGATTCTTGGACCAAGTTGCAACACCTTTAGCCTCTGGAAAGCTGCTCCAAGCTGCTGTGATGGAGTAGTGGTGGTGGTGCTTGGTAGTGATGAAGAAATGGTGCAAAACTTAGGGATTTTGAGAGAAATGGAGAGGGATATGTATGTATGAGCTCCAAGGAATTTTTCCAACCCCAAAAACAGAGCTAGAGGCTCTGTTATGTAGACCAAAAATGGGGGGAAATGGAGGGAGAAAAGGGAGGGAAAATGGATCAAGTTTTCCCTCCAAAAGAGTTCCCTCCGTATACAGATTTTTGGAGGGAAAGGGATATACAGCTGTAAAGTGCTCACACTAAGGATCATGGCCGGCCAACTATTTGAGTTGCAGGTGGCCGGCCGGCCACCCCCCATGGCCGGCCGGCCAAGGGTCAAAAGGGCCAATCTGATTTTCTGGCCGGCCACCAGATATTGGTGGCCTCCTATGTCCCCTCAACATAACCCTGTTGTTCAAAATTGGAAACTGTAAAACAGGAGAGAGAATAGGCCATTTTTAGGAGGGGTTCAAAAGGGTCAGGTGGAATTACTGGCCGGCCATATAATATTTGTGGCCTCCCAAGTGTGTACAACACGAATATGTGGTTTGGAGCTGAAGAAAGTGGCTTTAGGGTGGTCAACATTGACTAGGAAGTGAGAAAAACGGGCGTCGGAGGGCGCCGGAGGAATATAACTGGTTGCTGAAACAATTGTTGACCTCCCACCTTTCTACGGCCTTCCTGGTGATGAAACAGAGGTACCTGCCAAAAATGAACGAAAACCGATGCAAAACGAACGTTCGGAGGCCAAAACGCGCAGTTTGGGGCCCCGAAAACTGACTGTTAAGCACCGAAAGTGGCATTCGACCACGAAGTGGGTCTCTTAGACCTCAGTGTCCCTCAAAAGGGAGTAAATAAGATGCATGCCAAAAATCGGAGCAATCGGAGATAGTTAGGCGGTCCCGAACCGAGGCACACGGCCTGACGGGTCCGAAAACCTGGAACCGGGCTCCGAAATGGGCAAAATGGCCTACAGCCACAAAATGTAGCCCACGGCCACTGAGAGATGGTCTACAGGACCTGTCCCTCCCCTTAGGAAAAGAAACAGAGAAAATCGAGTCTGGTTCGCAAACCGAGGCAAGGCATAGAAGAAGGTTCGGAAGTCCGGAAGCGGGGCTCACGGCCGAGACTCTGAGACTTCTGAACGAGCACAATATGTAACATCACCGAGCGCTCAATCGGTGACGTCTGAGTCTTAAGGTTGGTCAAAAATGGGGTGTCTACAAGGGGCCTTCCATGGGTCTGTCCCCTCATGGTCCATCTACAGCAATGCATACACCGTAGATTTCCCCACGGTGGACTCGACTTTCTTCGCACAAGTTCTATAAATCCCCAGTAGAGTCGCCAGAAACTGTGGACTCGCCTTTCTTCGCGCGCCCTCCTTTCAGAGAGGCGCGAATTGGTCTCCTACAGTTTGGACTCCTGTCACGGTTCTGAATCTAATCTCACAAAGTGTAATGCGAGACTGATAAACACCAAAGAATCCAATCCGGCAAATCATTTTGAAAAATTGATTTTGAATCAAATAATGCCAAAACTGGACTGCTTTTCCAGATTACAGAGTCACCACCTCAATACTTTGTTTTTGGAAATTTAGGAAACCCTGACTCGTGCCAAAGGCCACATGTCCGTCATCACCAAAGTTGCCTCAGCTTGGGAACTTGGGTACGAAAGGGAAGGTCTTGAAATGAGCACCCCCGCTTGCCCGATCAAAGAATCGGCCTCTACTAAGCATGATATGATGTTTTATAAACCTCATGTGTTCTTATCCGGTTATTAATCTAACTTTACTATGTGACGCACACACACAAGTATAGACTAAATCGCAAGACTTGGAACAAATCGACTCATGTTTGTTTTCAAAAATGGTTTTAAAGTGCCACTCGCAACTGGGCTAAAGCGCGGATTTGCCACCCTTAAGTTGGCTTAAAAACATGATTTGCCACTTCGCAAAGTGGGCTTAAAACTCACAATCATCGAATTGTCCCAATTCAAGCAACAAAGCCTTCATCCGCAGACATTCATGTAGTTAATTAAGTAAGCAAATAGCCTCATGGCAAGCATGCTAAACATGGCATCACTCACACTCATGCAAGTATGCTAAAGCGTAAAACTTACCGAGTACTCCGAGCTAAAACAAAAGCTAGTTAGGAATAATGCATGATCCTAACTATGCAAAAATGCCTAATGCAACACATGCAATAATGCAACTAAATAGGCTCGGCTACCTAAGATGGCATATGAATGCAACAATTTGATACACGTATTCAAATAAGAGTATCGAAACACAATGCAGTTTGAATGATGCGCCGAGCCCAGTGCATGCAAGACAAATGAATTATGCAAACATGCAAGCATAAGGTATGCCAATTGAAACGTACCCTAAACTAACCATCGAAAGCGGTTAAGTAAAAGGGAAAAAGAAGTGGGGTTAGAAGACATGCACACACACACGCACGCTTATTACAACATTGCGCCCTCGCAAAGGAGGGTCTGAATAAATAAGCTAAGCTAATCTAAGCAAAGCTAATTATTACAAACCAACTAATTAACTATTCTAGCTAATTAATTACAAACCGAATTGAAACTAGCTATGCTAAACTAATTAAAATATTACAAAACTTGAATCGAATAAATAACTACGCTAACTAATTGAAACAATTTAAATGGCCTTGAGGGCGAGGGACGCATGCATGCTCGGTTGGCTTCCTTTCGAAAATCCACCGCCTTGCCTTTGGATGCCTCTGTTTGCACTTTGCTTTGATCTTTGAACAATGCACCGAATAACAGACTGCTTCTGCTCTACCTTAGGAACACTTTGAGCAACTTTTCCACTGATGGCCGGTCGGCTACCATAGGTGGCTGTCGGCCACTACTACTGGCCGGTCGGCCACTGTTTGGGGCGGTCGGCCACCCTTTCCCTAGAATTCTCATTTTTGCTGCAATGGAGAGCAAACAGAGGCAAAGCAGTGTATTCTCAAATAATATATGTACCATTACCCTCCTTATCATTTCTCAAGCTCAAATGAGTGTAATACTTGGCTCTCAAGCCATCAATCAAGCATTTTCATGCATAATGGCCAAAGAGTCAAGCTTGTACAAGTTAATGAATGTACAAATAAGACTCAAAGGACCACCACCTTATCATGCATGATCAAGGGTGATGACGACCAAGAAATGTGACACGTTTCATCACTTTGAGTATGAAACGTCTCACATTTCTCGTGTTTGGATTAACGTCCGATCCAAACACATGCAATGCAACACAAATGCTTATCTTGTTCATGTTTTACTTTGCTTATTTTGTTTACACATTTTACATTACCGATTAATCCTTTAACCGATTAAGTCCAAAGTGATTGTCCTCTAATGAGAGAGGGGCCAACCAAAGGATGGTTTAAGACATAAGAGAGATCATGCCTTTGGCTAGGAAGAACCCTCAAAAGAGGGTTAAAGCCATTGAGCACAAGCTCTATCTCAAGCTTAAATACAACCCAAAGGCTAACCAACCCTCAAAACAAATGGAAAAATGAAGAAATAAGGGAGGTTGTAGAATTTCAGTGCTGAATGGCATGGAAAATAGTACTACAACATGCAACCAACTCATGTACAACATGTTCAAAAGCCAAAACATCAAAGCTAGTGAAGAGCACTACACTAGAGGCATGCAATATCAAGCTCAAATGATCAAACCAGCTTTGGACTGAGCTTAAATATGCCAAAACAGTGGCTGAACATGCTGAGATAATAGCACAAAAGGCAACAAAAACATGCTCACATGTTAGGCCACAAACAAGGCTCAAGGCACAACTCTCAAAAGCAATGAAAGAGTGAAATATGTGAGAGTGTGACAGAGCTAAGTGCACTGAAATCACATGTGAAATGATGCTAAAACATGTAATCAACACATGCACAACATGTTAGAGGCCTTAAAACATAAAGCTAGCGAAGCCATTTGCACTACAACCATGCATAACAAGTCTCATATGACCAAGACCACTTAAAACAAAGCTAAAGCATGCTAAATTAGTAGCAAAAACATGCTGAGATCAAGTCTCACAAGGGTAGAAAAACATGCTTACATGCTAGGCCATCTACACATGCAACAAGACACAAGGAGGGGAGGCCATCCCATCCTATTTTGGACCTCAAAACATGGTTTTTGTCACTGAAAAACCTCTGAGTTTCAATGGTAAAAGGGCCCAAAAAGTTTGATTTGAAGGTGATGAGAAATGGTGCAAAAAGCTTAACAAGCTAAAGAGCAAAAGGGGGGACAACCCCCTAACTCACAAAGGCTCAAACCATCATTTTGGAACCTTAAAAACAAAGTTTTTTATGGTTGAAAAACCAAGTCAAAACAGTGTAAAAAGATGGCCAAGCAATTGATTAAAACAAAGCTTAAAAGAGGTAAGCCTTATACTTTTGAAGCACAGCAACAAACAGCCCAAATTTTGAGCCAAAACCACCCTTCCAACAGTCCAAAATAGGTTCCAAGGGACCTCAGCCCAAAGATATGCAACTTTGGTTAAGGATGTCTAGGCAAAGGAGAGGTGCATCTCTACTTCTATGCATAAAAGAGTAAGAGAGAGAGAAGTCTAGAGAGAGAGAGAGAGATTTTAGAGAGAGAGGCTTCCAAACTTTCTAACCTTGCAATATGAGAGATATGGCCTCTATATATAGAAAAAATACAAGCCTTGGTCAAAAATATCGATAGAAATATCTGGAGCAATGCAGGACAGCTGGAGGAGAAATATCTGCAAATTCTGGGCTTTCTGGACATTTGTGGCCGACCGGCCACATTGGTGACCGACCAGCCACTAATGGTGGCCGACAAGGATCATTTCTGGCCGACCTATGGCCGGCAAGCTCCATTTGTGGCCGGCACACTCCCCAAAGGCCGACGGCAAAAACTGGTTCTGGTCCCGACTTCAATCAGGCATATCTCCTTCGTATGGACTTCTTTTCAAGTTATTCTTGTGTCTAAATTGAAGCCCTGAAAGTCTTCTTTCCAATGGTGGTAGCCTCACATCAAAATTCAAAATGTGCTAAGAGATATTCCTCTTTTAGTGAAGACTGTTCAGTTTCAGCTCAATCGGATTGATGCCTAACTTCAACCAACCATATCTCCCTCATCTGACCTCGGCTTAAGGAGATTCTTGAGTGAAAAATGAAGTTCCGGAAGTCCACTTTCCAATGGTGGTGGCCTCATAGCTGAAATCCAAGTGTACAAACGGATAGGCCCGATTTGGCGAGGGCTACTCGACTCTCTCTCAATGATTCATGCCCATCTTCTTCCCCAACTTGGTTTCTTCCCTCTTCTCTTCTTTTCTTCAACTCCAAACCTCTAAACAAGATTTTTTAAAGATTTTTTTCAAAGAGTTCACCTCTCCTTCATTTATTCCACTTTGTCCTTGCTCGGTTTACCAAAAAGCGCAACATTTAACGAAATGTGAGCCTCGGAACATTGTAGAAGCATTTCAAAAATGTTTTGAAAGATAGGGTTTTAAGGTCTTAAATCTCTTTGGTCAAAAGGCTTTGGTCCAAAATAGGGTGTAAGGTTAGGATTTGGAGCTCTCCTTGCCGAAGAAATGAAATCTTTGCACTGCACAACTTTCATCCCCAAATAAACAATCAGTGGCGCCCAAGTCTTAAGAGCAGTCAAAAATGGGGTGTCTACACCCACCTGAATGTACCAATTACACATCCCAGTTTGCCCCTAAGGTAGATCCTCTAATGTCCGAACATACTTCCACATACCATGGCCATTTATTGGACCCCTCTTGGTCACCACCCCCATATAGGACAGCGGTTGGTACCCCGGTGACTCCCTTAGTATGACTGTCTACTACATGTCTGTCTACTGTGATTCCCTCTAGGTCGACATTGACCGCACCCGACCCTTTCACAGTACCATCATCTTCTACTCCACCATCATCTCCTAGACCACATATAACCTTCACCTACCATGTTGATCCACTCATTACCCATGACTTCCACATTGACGGGGAGGGAGAGGGCCAGGTCCATATACCTACCAGAGGGACAGGTAGGGGTAAAGGTTATGGCGGCCGTTGTGGTGTAAGTAGAGGGCGAGGGCGAGGGCGAGGACGAGGGCGACGCCGAGCAATAGACCATGACAATAATGCAGCGGATGATGGCATTTCATAGCTTAGTGCCGTATGTGAAGGTTTGCCGGAGGTGGTATCAAATGATTGTACTGCATCCATTGGTGATGTGCAACCAGCTTCTACAGAAGCCGGCGAGGGAGTCGTACGTGCAGCAGCGCAAGATATACAGAGAGTATATAGTAAGAGACCTAGGAGACAAACCCTAGCTTCATATAGGCAAAAGCATTTGTTTTTATTATGTTTTTGGTTTGTCTCAGGTGGATCCATCTCTGTTTGGTGACGCATGTACTCGACTATTCATATATATGAATGTAAGTATCACTGCTTTTGAGTGCATATTACTTAATTGACTATATTTCTAGTAGCTCTTACAATATATTCTTATATGTTTCTCTATGAAACAGGCAGGTCAATCTCATTGTTTCAATACAAATTGTCCTGGATTTGTGATTGTGGATACAGGTATACCTCTTGGTTCAGCAATTGGAAAGGTCTCTATACGTGGAGAGACACCGGTTGAGGTGGAAATCTACATCTTGCAGGTAAAATTTGAAAACTCTTAATATACATGAAGTCCACACCTAGACCCCTATATTGGCAGATCACAAGTTCCCAAGTCATGCTACCATTGTGTCAAATAATTATTACACCAATAATTATGAAACAAAAATCATAATTAAGTAACTAGTGGTAAGGAAATAGAATTTGCGTTCTTCTATTCAATTATTCAATTTTGATATCCATGTAAAAATATATAGGACCTAGCTAATGGAAACTGGTGGCTTGGAGTTGCAAATACCAATGTTGGATTTTGGCCAAAGAGAATACTTGGCGGCAGATTAGCAAACTTAGCTTCATATGCTGAATGGGGAGGAGAGGTATTTAGTCCATCAGGCACTCCTAAACCCGTAATGAGGGGAGGTCATTTTCTAATTGAGAGCACCAGATATGATGCATACTTCAGGAATATTGCACTTAAGAGTCCAAGTGGAAGGGATATAAATCCTCATACATACGAGTTTGCAAACAGTAGAAAACTGTATGATGTGAAAGATGAAGGAAAAAAGGGGGCTCACTTTGGGCATCTGGTACTATATGGGGGCACTGTAGGTTCCTAGAAGGGGAACACAAATTTGGTACTTTTAAAACTTCATTTTGGCATGGATTAATAATGTAAAACTGACCACCCCTTGTCCTTCTATATATATATAATTGCATGTGCTTTGCAAAACTTTTATTAAGGCTAAAGTGCTAAGTAGGATTACTTTTCTTACATTTTTAACAACAAAATTACTAAGCAGGCTTGTATAATCAAATTTATCTATCATATCATTTTCAATAAATAATTTATTAACTGCAATATAGATTTGTCCAATTAATAATTAAACATCAATCTCTTTTTTCTATTGTTTGGTAACTAGTTGAATTGTTTTTTGAGGGGCCTTTGACTGTCGTTTGGGCTTTCCATTACGTGGGAATATTAAATTAGAGCAATTAATAATTGTGAAAATTATAATTCAGTGGGATAATCATAAAACAATTACAATATAGATTTTATTTTTTATTTTTTTTAATTTTAATTTTTTTTTTAATTTTTTGGTGCAGCAACACACAAATAAAAATAACAAAATTTTTCATTACAACAACAAAATTTTGGACAAAATTATATTATTCGTTCTATCGACATATCAAAAATAACATTAAAAAATAAGAAAAGAATACAGGAGGAAACATAGTTCTTTATGAATTAGACATGAATTTTTTAACCATAATCCTCTACATGCCATATGCAAATTTCCCACCCCAGGACCAATATTTACCATCTTCTAATGTTCATTTTATACATTCTGTAAATTGGGAAATAGCATAAAAAAAATATCTCAATGATACTGTCAAAAAGGAGAGGATCAACCACAATGGTGGGGATGGTTGAATTGTAACAAATCGACAAGTTATATAATAAGCCCATCGCTTACGTGACCACATATATCACAGCCGCAAACTCTCAGAAAAACTGGTGGCGGGCGTAACCACCTGTACCGCGGGCGCGACTGTGCTGACCGTGACCCCTCCTCGCGGTCCATTGCGGGCAATGCATTCACCCCCCAGCCAGAGGACCTGAAGCTATGTTTTGGTCGCGGCCCGACCGTGACTTCCAACCACACACAGTTGCAAGCGCGACCAAGCAATTCCAAAACTCCTGGGCTACTGCCCAGCAGCCATCTTGAGGCACACCAACTGACAAACCTACCTAGAATAGTCCACGTCACCCACGACAACCCCGTGTCCTAACCAAAATGGAAACGGATTGGATTAAACTGACCCAAGCCACTACACCAACAAAGTAAGAAGATGAGAGAACATTGCTTGTAATTCGATGAACGTGTGATTTTTGCTTGGCACTAAACTTGGTGAGAGAACTCTCTTTTGAATCATGCCTAGATTCAAAGGAAAAAATATAAAATAACTTAAAAGACAAGAAAGACGATAATAAAAAGGAAAAGAATAGAAGTGAGTAATTAAACATGTTTAAACCTAAATAAGAGATAATATGCTTAATTATAGAGTAGAGAAAAGCTAATATAGGGTTTAATTTTTCATTTTATGTTCGGCATAAGTTGTATGTAATTCATCAGTTGTAGAAGGGATCTTAAATTGGCTTAACTACCTTAGTATACTAATTAAAATTTATGGAATCATGATAGTGAGCCAGGGGAAGCAGGAACAAGATCCACTGTGGAGATTTTTCATGTCAAGATCTTGTGGAGATTTTAGGAGAACGTGCCACCTCATTTTAGTGAGATGATCTTGTGGCTGAAAATGAACTGTATCTGCGTGTTGAAGAATTTTAGTGAGCCGAAGCAGTTTTGGCTAAATGGCTTACCTGTTTGTTTGTTTGTTTTTTTTTTTTTTAAATTACTAAAATAATATTTGCATATTTATACATTTAAAATTGGAGAAATTTACGGTGGACACTCCTTAAAAAGTAAGCACTACGTAAGCAAATTATATTTTTATATGGTAAAAATTATAAATAAAAAATTTATAATATACAAATTAAAGTGAAAATTATGACTATTATGGTGTATATGATGAATTTTGTAATGAAATTATAAATGATGTGGTGTAAATGATATAAATTCTATATTGTGAGAATTGTTACGAATTATTTTAATAAAAAAAATTATGACTTGTTATGGTAGGTGTTATGAAATGTTACGAATTATTTCATAAAATTATTAAATTTAATCCCAAAATTTACAAATCATTTTAGTAACAAAAATTACAAATCATATTAATAATCAGAACATTCCATAAAATTGTTAAATATAATCAAAAAAATTTATATTAAATTAAATTTACAATCATATGAAACTTCTACTGCAAGATACGTAACATAATCATAATATTTCATAATAAAACAATAATAAATTATTTTTCCCATTAAAATAATTTGTAGTAACATTTCTCATCACACGTGATTCATATTATTTACACCACATTATTCGTAATTTAATGTTCTAAACCACAATTGTAAAAATGACTTTAGTGTACACATTATAAGAACCTGAAGTTAAGGATTGGACAAATCTTCTTTAATGGTCCTGAAAATTTGGGATGTTTAATCTTCTTGGGATTTAAATTTGAGACCTCTTGAGTGATAAATTATTTGATTGTCTCTCCTCCCACTAAGTTAACCCCTCGAAGCTTATCATTCATAACTTTTATAATGAAGAATCATAATACACCATAAATATTTATAATTTTTATCATAAAAAATCGAATTTGTGTGTGTTACTTTTTAAGGAAGTCTACCATATATTGTCTAATTTAATGTGTATACATATATATATATATATATATATATATACCATTTAAGTAATTAACAAAAAGAAAAAGAAAAAACCATCTAAAAAAAAAAAGATGTAGCCTGTAGGTATCATTCTACACGTTTGTGTTTTTTCGATAAACTGAAACTGATATAAAACTAAATAGCGTAGTATGCATTTGAGAACAACACGTTTGACATATTTATGGCTAATTCTTCTAACTTAAGCTAGCGATTATGCCAGACTCTACTCTCTAGACATTAGAAATTGAAAAATGCTTCTACCTCTAATTTAAGACTCATCGTACGGTCGAAATAAGTAAAAAACGAATAACATTAAAATATTATTGTGTTCACGTGCTTGTATAACCATGGTATGGCCGATATATCTAAACGTCTACTTGGAGGAATTAGGAGGATTTGGAGATGCTGAGCAAATCACAACGGTCACATGTGCTGCTTTGGTGGAGGTAATTTTTGAGTTTTTTTTGATAATTTGAACCGCTTATATTATAGGATTTGTCGAATATATTATCCATGTAAAAAATCAAGTAAATCAAAAATCTATAATCCATGATCAAATACTAATAACTCATAGCAATTTCTTGTGGTGCTCCAACAGAGTGATAATTTGAATAGTTCAAGTTATAGGGTTCATTAATTAGATCATCCATGTAAAAAATCAAATTGATTGGACATCTATAATTTCGTAACAAGAACACATTTATTTTTTAAAAAGTAAACGGTTAACTTCATCTTTATTTATAGGGCGAATTACACTATCGATCCCATAGTTTGGGGCTTGGTCCCAGATTAAAAATTGTGATATATTTAATTTTGAATTTTAAATTTTAAATATTATTTTAAATAAGAATAATTAAAGATATCGTTTTCTTTGCAAATGGAAAATGCTCCATGTCAAGGAACTTGTGTTATTTTAGTTTCTGGCCATTCAATTGTGATATATTTGATTTTGAATTTTGAATCTCGTTCCAAATAACAATAATTAAAGATCGCGTTTCTTTTGCAAACGAAAAAGTGCTCCATTTGAAGGACAAAGTTGTTAATTTGATAAAATATAAATTGGTTTGTCAAAAATTAATGTCAAAAAATTATTTTTAAATTTTAAAAAATTATTTCTACCTTTCCAAAAATAAAATTCTTGATTTATCATTTCATGTGGTATCAGTTTCTTAAATCAAGGAGTATGATCTACTACTTTTCTAGTAATCTCACATTCCTATGTCTGAAAATGTATTGGGAATAGGTTATCTTAGTTAATTTTTTGATTGTTTTAGTCTAGTTAAAAAAGTTGTGTTTGAGATCATAAATTTTTTTTTTTGGTAGTTGATTTGATGATTGTGAGAGAAAAAGTAAAATAATTATGGTTTAAATGTGACATTTTGTCTTATTGATTATTTTAATCTATTATGTATTTATTGATTATTTTAGCCCAAACTTAACTTTCCGAACAGTTAACATTTTTTTCTCATAGGAATCTGTGTGTGTATATATATATATAGTATATGAATGGTAAGTGAATTTATGAAATTAAATATATATATATATATATAAATCTTTGTGTGTATATATATGAATCTGGTTTCATAAATATATACATATATGAATGATATGTGAATCTGTGAAATTATATATACATGAATTTAGTTCTTGGTTTGAAATCAATTTTGACAGATAAAAATTGTACAAAAAAAATAGGTTCTGTGAAATTAAACTAATAATGAACAGATAGGAAAAATTTGTAACAAATGAAAAAATAATCGATAAAAATTGAACATGTAGATAAAAAAAAATTGAACAGATAAGAGAAAAATTTTAACAGATATATGTAAATTTTAACAGATAAAAATTAGAACAAGAATTAATTTAATAGGTTCTAAGGAAGGAAAAGTTGAGATTAGCCACTTCTGTAGGAAGGAAACTTGCCAACGCGAGAGCCCTACGCCAACTACGTTCAGGCAACGTTAAAATCTTTAAATACTTTCTTATTTTGGAAGCATAGTGATCCTAAACTCAAAACAACTTAAAATTATAAAAAGTTATAAGTTTCTCCTTTTTATGAGTATTTATCATCATTTCTATATCCAAGATTTGTTACAAGATCGTAATCAAGTATTAGTATTTATTGTAAATAGTCAAAAAAAAATAAAAAAATAAAAAAAAACTACGGATGGTATCACAAAAATAAAAAATACATATATGTAAAATAAAATTAAAAAAATATAAAATAAATAAAATAATAATAATAATATTAAAATACACATCACTGCCACATTAGCAAGCCACATCATTTGGGCCAAGTTGAACCACCAAAAATTCGGACTATCTAACATTACTCTTTCAACTTCACCTTCTATCCATGTGGGACTTGTATGTGTAGGTATCAGCATTTCGTTCAAAAAAAGAAAAAAAAAATGCGGAATTGTTATAAAAGCCAGTTTTTTGACTTTTTTTGTTTTTTTTGAGTCATATCACTTCTCTACATTTTTACATGTTTTTTTAAAAAAAAGTTAAAAAAAAAAAAGTCAGAAAGCCAATTTTTAACTTACTTTCCAAAACAACCCAATATGTATACATATATACATCATCCCTATGGACTCTACAACCCATGCATGCCTATGTATAATATTTACTACAACTACGGCTATGCAAAATACTGCTCAATCCACTAAACCGCACCAATTCGTATCAATCCGTACTGTTCTATCCGCTAATCGCGGATTAAATTTTAAAATTTATGATCCACCTTTTAAACTGCTCTGCTATAGTTAATACATATATATATATATAATTTAATTCCAATGAAATATCAAAGTAAGAAAGAGTATGAGAGGGATTTAAGATGTGAAATTTATTACAAATTAGTACTTATATATATCAAACATATTATGTAAAATTAGTTTGAGTTATATACAAAAAAAAAAAAAATAAATTTATGTAAATTAGTGTTATTGTTAGAAATGGGCGCCCATGTGGCATGACCATTTAACATTTTGAACCTGATCCAAATGGGTTTTGAATTTGAATTCAAACCTATTTGGATAACTACTCTGGATATATATCTATCATATCCTAGTATGGATAGATGATATAGATATATGATATTATCTCTAGTAACTTATATGGATAAAGGAGATAATTAGATTATATATCTTATATATGGGATATGGGTGATTAAGAGATATACAACGTATCATCTCTGTTTTTCCTATATACAGTTTCTCCCATATACTGACTCTCTCCCATAAACAACAATCAATAAGCTATTTGCACTGTGATTTGTGTGGGTGATATTCACCATTGTAATATCACCCCACTGCTGGGTTGATTGACCAGATTCAGGAAGCACGTGATTTACCCACGAGATCCTTCAGAGTTCAGATTATATCACAAAGGTATGACCTTATTAATTTTTTATTCCACTGCGTCATACTTTGTTTACATTGGTATCAGAGCCTCTAATGGATATTTTCGTGTTTCCATTAATCACGTGTATATTTTCATATGTATATGTATACATTATATACATGAATGTTAGTAAAGAAAATAAAAAATCTATTTTATTAGATTAAGAGCATAAATATTTTTTTTTATGTTCATTAATGCCTTTTTTAAATACCATAAATGGTTTTATTTTGAAAAAAGGAGTCCGGCAGTACCAAAATCGGACCAGAAAACACCCTGGAAGGCGGCGCGTGGTCTGCACGCGCCACCTGACGCCTTAAGCCGTTTCCATGCGCGCCCACGTGCAGCCACACGCTCCCACGCGCGCCCACGCCCTTGCACGCGCGTCCACGCGCCAGATGCGGTGCAGACGCGCTTCCACGCGTCGTCACGCGCGCGTCAGCCGCGCCGTCCACGCGCGCCGCGTACTGAGCCGCGTGCCGAGCCGCGTTCCGAGCCGTGAGCGCCGAGCCGCGTGCTGAGCCGCGCCGAGCCGTTTTTCCGTGCTGGCTTGTTTTTAAGGCTCTGTTTGTTCTGTCTTAAATTCTGAATCGCGTTAAATGGCCATAATTAATTCATTATAGCTTTGTTTTAAGCGTGGTTGGAACCGTTAGACTCAGAATTAAATTTTCTATATTCTATAAAATTTTGGAAATTTTATGAAAATAAAAAATATTTTTTCTGTGTTAATAATTCATTTTTTATGCTTTAAAATGATTCTGGTATTGCATAAATAATTTTCTGGGGTAAAATTTTTATTGTGGACTTCTGAAATGTTTTACTATTTACTGGTATAATTGTTTCAGTTTATCCGTTTCTGGATTTTTTATTTCTAATTTTATGTGTGTTTATTAGTCATTTAAAATTCCAGAAAATACCAGAAAATTCCAGAAAATTTCAGAATGATATACATTCTGTTATGGCATAATTTGAATATTAAATACAGCATGTTGTTGTTTTTTGCCTACAATTTCTAATTTGTTGTAATTAGAATAGCATGATTAATTGTTTTTTATTCTAATTCCGTTATTAAATGTAACATAGCATGTATTGATTGTAAATCTACATTATGATGCTGTTGTATGGAATTATAATTTTTTATCATGCTTTTAGACATGCCATAGTAAGTGGGAGGTTATTCGGTTGAGAGAAATCTTTGTAGATTAACTCCCGAAAATCAATATTTTGCACATAAATTAAATTAAATTTTGGATAATTGTCACTTGTGGCGCAAGAGATGATTACGAGCATAGCGGATTTTCGATCTTGCGACTTGTGTAATATTGTCACTATTTAACTTAGATTTTTGTGGCAAAATTATATTATGCTAATCAAGTTAATCCCAATGCGAATTTCTCTCTAAATTGACTTAGTTTATGGAAGTTAATTGGTTGACCTAGACTTAGTAAAGATGTTCAAATGTGAACAATGTAATCCCATTCTTTAGATGAGCAAAAGTCTTGGAGACTTTAGGTCAGACCTTAATTGAGCCAAAGTAAGGAAACATGACTCAAAGTCGCCGTGGTTTTGTTGCCTTATTTGGCACAATAAAAAACTAATGTGTGCGCTATGGTTAGCGGCATGCTACGTAGTTTTGGTTGGCGAATTTTGGAGTTATGAAATCATTAAGCCCTCAATAGATCTGTATATGATCTTGACTATTGAGCTGCGCGGATTGACTTTGTAATTTGACTTTTAATGATGTTGCATCATTAGATGAAGTAACATTCAAGAGTCACGTCATCCAAGAAATGCGAGCTTAAATGAATTAGTCATTAAGTGTAAGACGAGTAGCCAGCATGAGCAGTGTTTTGCTCTCTACCTAATTATTGGGAGTGGATGGAGCAAAATTTCATGCACTATAATAGTGTGCGTTGAAATATCACGTGAAGTTAAAAGATTAGCGCTTAGAAGCTGCAAAATCTATTAACGCTAAGTGAAAAGATTAGCGCTTAGAAGCTGAAAAATCTATTAACACTAAGTGAAAAGATTAGCGCTTAGAAGCTGCAAAATCTATTAACACTAAGTGAAAAGATTAGCGCTTAGTGGCTCCAAAATCTATTAGCATTGCCAACTTGTCTAAGTCTGGACACTTACTGTTTCCACACTTGGGTGTGAGACATAAGGAGGGGCTTCTTTGTATGATTCCTTAGCTAGGCTAACGTTTTTTGAATAACGTTTACCATTAAGCGCAAACGTTGCAGCATAGTAATGAAAAGGTCAAGGCCAACAAGGTTGTTATGACTCTAAGAATTTGACGCATCGCTTGTGAGAGCATTGTGTTGAATTAGACTCTTTAGCCTAATTCCCGCTTAAGTTACTTCAAGAGCTGTCACAGATTGATAGCTTATTCTCTCCTTCTTGTGGATAGTAGAATTAATTGAAAAGTAACTATGAAGCGAGAAATAGATATGGCAAGAGGAGTATCGTCATCTTTCAACTAGATGCATTAAAGTGTATGGAGAATAAAATTGACTTGAAGGTGCAGGGGTTTAGCACTTACTAGTTAAATTTGCGACTTAGGCGCACTTGATATCTCCATGACATCCTTTACGATCTAGTGAATATGAATTAGTCCTGAGTCATTACCTAGTTGGGCCTAAACCTTTTAAACTTATCTTCGAGAACTCACACATTAAGATGATTGGAATTAGTTTATGACATTAGTCATGAACCGGTGGCTTATTATACTTAATCACATTAATGAGATGATGACACGATGGTTTGAGTAGGCCTTCTCGGGCCCACTCGCTTGTGACATCCTGCTCTCATATAAATGTGTAACTTTGTTCGCAATGGGTGCGCACAAGTAAGTAGGAAAGCCATAGAAGGTCATTTGTATTGGCGCATTTAGTCCACTATGATATTTGTGACTAGATATGTGTAAGGGTATGATAGCTAAGCCTCAATCTCAACACATTTATAGATTACGATACGCATTTGAATCAAGACTATTTGGTCTCTCATAAGTCAAAAGTTGTGAGATGATTTTTGACATTGCACATATGAGGTTGAGATCAATCAGAAAATAGCTTTCGAGCTTTTAGTTTTGACCAAGGTGGCGAGTATCTATTTGAGTTATTTTAGAAAACTCTGTGAAGAGAAATGGATGCTTAGAAAATTGATTGTTCCTAATACTCAATAACACAATGGTGTAGTAGAGATAAGGAATTACGTATTGCTAATGTTAGGTGGATAATGGCGCAAAATGTTTCCCAATTGGGAATTGCACTAGTTTGTTGCCTATATCCCTAACTAAGTGCCCTCCATATCAGATTTTACACTCCATTTTGAGTAATGGGTTAGCAGAGAGCCATCTATGGGCGATCTGTAACCGTTAAGCAGCTTATCTTTATTCTACTTCTCATAAGATTGTGAAGTTAAGACCTAGGGTTTTATAGCGCATTATTGTATGCTGTCTTGTAAACACAAAGGGTCGTGTGGCGCATTATTGTATGAGGTCATGCAAACCCTCCAGGTCATGTGTATATAGGTAAGCAACTTTGTGGTAGTGTAACTAAGTCACATAAAGTTTTCTTAGTAAAGGTGACGTGAATAGAGTTTTGGAACTCTATAAGATAGAGAATTTTGAGCATAGCGCTTTATGTAGCCTAGTTGAGAATGGAAAGAAATTTCCAATATCCTAGGGACAGTGGGAGCGATGTGCCTACTAATGGATTACTCCATTAGAGAAGAATTCTTTACATTCTTAGTTGCGTGGTAGCAAATGTGAAAATTTTTCACGTCATCACTAGGTGATTGAGAAGGGAACATTCATGATTGCTCCGCAAGATGATAAAGAGCCTAGGATAATGCCAAAGGCTCTAGTCCCCTGTATTTAGAAAGTGGATTAATGTTGCGCGGTTTAAGACAAAGTCTTTGAGGATTAACCATTTCTATAATTTGGTTGACTTTCCATTATGACGCGAAACTGTTCTAAAGTTATGCGTAATTTGGATAGTCATTGTTGAAGCATAAGGCTTGCTAGATACCGAAAAGTCGCACCATTGAGGAAAGTGTAGACCATGAGAAGACTTCCTCCTGGGGAGTGAGGTTATTTTGACTTCCTCCTGGGGAGTGAGGTTATTTTGACTTCCTCCTGGGGAGTGAGGTTATTTTGACTTAGGCTATGATTGACATAAGTTCGGAACGTTGATTTGTGGACATTGTGACCCAATTTCTCGTTGGAGAATTGGATAAGTAGATCTGTAGAGATTTACTTTCTGCTTTTATGGTGAAAAGTTAGGAGCGCAAAAAGGTTGCTAGTTCCAATAAATCTTTTACAGCCTAAAACAGTTATCCAAATAGTGGTTCTTAGATTTCGTCAAGCCATGATAGGCCAACGATGATCGATGAAGACCACTGAGGCATGATCAATGGTCCAAAAAGAAGTTTTTCCTTACTTAGTCATTATGAGCTAGGAATTTATAAGGATGTCGCCACCTAGGGCGGGCAGTCCTCTATTTTAGATATGATGGACATGGGTGATGTAATTTATATGCTCGGATGTACGATCCTTAGGGATTGTTTTGGGAAAATTCTCGGTTTGTCTTCGATGACTTACATAAGGAATATCCTAGAATAATTCTAGATGCAAAATTGCAAACCCATTGACTTACCTATCGGTAAAAGCTAGAGCCTTAGCTATTGAGTGTATCTTCGGATTGTCTTTGGGAGAAACAGATGATCTATATTCCTTGATCTTTTCTTTGTTGTGGGAGCCTAAAGTATGCTATGTGGGCGTATTCGGTATGATAAGTGTTATCTTTGGTAAATGGTCAACTGAATTGTTTAGACATTGACCTTGCTCATTAGATTGTGGATAAAATGCTTTACTAGTAGTATATTAATTTGCTCCTTGTAAGATTCAATGCGCTAGTTGGGCGCATCTGCGCTAGTTGGGCGCATTAAGAATGAATGCAAATTGGTCACCAAAATATCTTTAGAGAGGTTATTGCGCAAGAGGTAGTGATCTTGAATCACTTCATGTGAGGCGCACATGGTGGATTCCGTTGTATATACTTATCGCAAGAGGTGCTGATAAGGCTTATGTTTGGAATCCAGAATTGCGCAAGCCATTGTCATTTTTTTTAATGGATCACTTATTTTGAGATGATGGGATGTTGACACTATTATGGTTTGTGTCATAATGATTAGCAGATGATGATGTCAATAGGCAAGATTGGCTCACTCACACGAGCAATTGCCCTTGGCGCTTGGGAGCGAGCAAGGATGAGACTAGTGGTTTATTTTTATTTGGAGCCAAGAGAGGCTTAAATAATCCACGATGTATGTCGCCTTGGTTACAACCAAGATGAGGTCGTGTTAAGGACCAAACATGGATGTTAGTACCCACTTTCCATGTTGTGCCTGTTATGATTAGCCAGATGCGAGATCTCATTTGGCGCCTAGAAGGCGAGCAGATAGAGAATTCGGGTTAGGCGCTAGAAAGCGACTAGACTAATATCTGTACGGTGTATCGAGTGTGACGTCACTCTTTTGGAAGAGTTACTCCACCGTAACATGTATTCATGCTATATGTGCTTGGCGACTGAGTAATGAGGTGAGAGAATGGATCCCTGTTTCCTCACCGTGTGAGTCTTACGTGTCATTATTGATATGACTTTCATTTTTGTACCCTTTTGTGACTTTTGACTATGTCATAAGGTAAGGGGTTGATGTTCGGCTACTTTGGTATGTTGCCTGCGGTCATGTATGATTCGGCCTTAAGGGACATCACTGGAAAGCGGTCAATCCTAAACTAAATGGCATGAGGGCAAAGGGAAGATCATCTAGTATTACACCACTGTTGTATATTCACTGCCGGCAACTCACATTGCTCTGTATGAGAAGCGGATTGAGTGTGAATATATTGCAAGAATTGAGAGGGTCAAACATGCTCTTTTTTTTGAGGGATTAGAGATGTTTTTTGGACCGGTGTAATTAGATGGTCTGGGGTATATGAGACACTTTTTCTGTTCTTTTTTGGGTTGATGTCTCTATACTGACTCATATTGAGTTTCTAGTATAGAGCTCCCACATGCAGGTGTTCTCAGCGGTCGCACGGTGCATTGGCTATTTTACCCCTAAACCGCACCGACCCACACTGCGCACATCCCTAGCAGCACCAGTATTTAGTAGATTTTGTAAAATATTACGATTTTATTGACAATTTACGATCAATACTAGTACTTGATTACGATCTAGTAACAAATCTTGGATATATAAATGATAATAAACACTCATAAAAATGGAAAAACTTATAGCTTCTTATAATTTTAAGTTGTTTTGATTTTAGGGCCATTATGCTTCCGAAAGAGGAACAATAGCTAAAGATTTTGACCGTTATCTGAACATAGTTCGTGTTGGGCTCTAACGTTGAAGTTTCCAGTTTACAGAGGGGTTAACCTCACCTTTCCTTCCTTAGATCATCTCAGCACAAGTTTGAGAGTAAAATTACAATTAAATGGTGGATTGACAGATTAGTAGATTGACAAATCGCGATCTAGGTGGTATTGGACAGATTGATGATGGATTAACCAATATTCCAACCAATTATCAAACATTTACGTAATATATACTGTAAATAAGTATGACGCAGCGGAATAAAAATTAATAAGGTCATACCTTTGTGATATAATCTGAACTCTGAAGATCTCGTGGGTAAATCACGTGCTTCCTGAATCTGGTCAATCAACCCAGCAGTGGGGTGATATTACAATGGTGAATATCACCCACACAAATCACAGTGCAAATAGCTTATTGATTGTTGTTTATGGGAGAGAGTCAGTATATGGGAGAAACTGTATATAGGAAAAACAGAGATGATACGTTGTATATCTCTTAATCACCCATATCCCATATATAAGATATATAATCTAATTATCTCCTTTATCCATATAAGTTACTAGAGATAATATCATATATCTATATCATCTATCCATACTAGGATATGATAGATATATATCCAGAGTAGTTATCCAAATAGGTTTGAATTCAATTTCAAAACCCATTTGGATCAGGTTCAAAATGTTAAATGGTCATGCCACATGGGCGCCCATTTCTAACATCTCCCACTCGCACATGAGTTGGCATGACACTGCCACATCTCTATCTCAATCTCCCCAAAAAGAACAATCTCATAC